>OY747714.1:33968040-34053040 GCA_963556495.2 Valencia hispanica
AATCAAAACATGCAGAGTAATTAAACAGATTTAATAAATAATAATCAGTTAAAAGCTATACTAAAAAGGTGCGTCTTGAGCCTGCTCTTAAAAACATGAACGTTCTCTGCGGCTCTGAGGTCCTCTGGCAGCCTGTTCCAGAGGTGAGGGCAGTAATAACAGAAAGACGCCTCACCATGAGTGTGTGTCCTGACTTTGGGGGTGACAAGGAGACGGCTGCCAGAGGAGCGCAGAGACCGCGAAGGTTCATATGGTAAAAGCAATTCCGAAAGATAAGAAGGCCCAAGACCATCAAGACACTTAAATTATTAAAAGAACCTTAAAATCGATCCTAAAACATACGGGGAGCCAATGCAGTGATTCTAAGACAGGTGTAATGTGTTCCCGCCTCCTGGTCTTAGTCAGGACACGTGCTGCTGAATTTTGTAAAAGCTGTAAACCTGAGATATACTTTTTGGGAAGACCAGAAAGCAGGGCATTACAGTAATCAATTCTACAGGTGATAAAAGCATCAGCGTCTCCGTATTGGCCAGAGAGAGAATGGGGCGGCCTCTGGCGATGTTCTTTAAGTGATAAAAAGCTATTTTAGTAATATTTTTTATGTGAGGAATAAAAGTCAGTTCAGAGTCAAAAATCACGCCCAAGTTCTTCACTTGTAGAGAAGGATTAAAAGACAGTGATTGTAGTTTTGGTAACATTTTCTCTCTCTGAGCCTCAGGACCGATGGCTAAAACTTCAGTTTTGTCCTGGTTGAGTTGGAGAAAGTTTTCTGCCATCCAGGATTTAATGTCTAAAATGCCGTTAAAAAATGCGTCCATTTGGCCGTGTGTCATCAGGAGACATGGAGATGTATAACTGTGCATCATCAGCATAACTGTGAAAGTTAACTCCATGTTTTCTGATGACGCTGCCAAGAGGGAGCATATAAAGGTTAAAAAGCACTGGGCCTAAAATCGAACCCTGGGGCACACCACATGTGATCTTGTGGACCTTAGAGGAGCAGGTATCTAAACTTAACATAAAAGTCCTGTCTGTGAGATTGGACTTGAACCATTTATGAACAGCACCAGAGAGGCCAATCTGTTTTAAACGAGTTAAAAGAATAGTGTGGTCTACTCTATCAAAGGCTGCGCTTAGATCCAGCAGAACCAACACTATCACCTTCTGAGCATCATAATTTAATCTAAAATCATTTAAAAATGTTTAAAAGAGCTGTCTCTGTGCTGTGGTTCACCCTAAAATCAGACTGAAATTTCTCTAGGACATTATGAGCGTCAATAAAATCATTAAGTTGATTTAAAACAAGTTTTTCTAAAACTTTGCTTAAAAATGGTAAGTTAGATACCGGTCGGAAGTTGTTTAAATCAAT
The DNA here is from genome assembly GCA_963556495.2 of Valencia hispanica. Lineage (NCBI taxonomy): Eukaryota > Metazoa > Chordata > Actinopteri > Cyprinodontiformes > Valenciidae > Valencia > Valencia hispanica. The sequence goes on from OY747714.1 coordinate 33,969,410, forward strand.
AAAATCTAAATTGCTCTTCTTCAGAAGGGGCCTCACTACCACCCCTTTAAAGGCGGCAGGAAAGAACCCCGTCTGAAGGGAACAATTCATCATGGTTAAAATCTCGTCTTTAAAAGATTCATAAAATTGCTTAAAAAACCGGGTGGGAATCGGGTCCAGGGCACTTGTAGTGGGCCTAACTGAGGAGAAAACTTTATCAAGGGTCCCAGCTTCCACCAGGACAAAACTGTCCAGCGTTTCCTCTGGTAGAGAGACACACTCAGATTTGTCTAAAACCATGTTACTCTGAGAAGATCAAATATTACATCTGATGGTGTCTACCTTTCCTCTGAAGTGGTTTGCAAACTCCTCACACAGTGTGTTTGGGGGGGTTTTCTGAAGTGCAGTAGAGGTATGATTGAGAATGTTGTCAATGGTGGAAAACAGAATTTTGGGATTATTTTTATGTTCTGAGATGATTCTGGAAGTATGCATTTCTGGAATTTCTTACAGCGTTATTGTATGATTTGAGATGTTCTATGTAGATCTGATGATTTATTGTGATTTAGTTTTTCCTCCATTTCCTTTCTGCCACCCTGCAACTCCTCTTTAATTTCTTAAGGTTTTCATTTCTCAATGGTATAGTATGTTTTGAATAAGTTTTTACAACTTTTAGTGGAGCCAGCAGGTCGAGAGCGGATTGAAGCCTACTGTTAAAATCATTCACGATAAAATCACAGGGGGTAGATAAAGGTACAGGAGAAAACCTGCAGTCACTTCAGGTGTTAGATGACGTTTCCTGATAGTTCTCACAGAGGTTTCTATTTGGATAAAACAGGTGATTTAAAAAAAAACACAGTGGTGGTCAGAGACAGCCAAGTCAACAACAGAGGACACACTAGTGGACAGGCCATCGTGATGACTAAGTCCAGGGTGTGTCCCTGTTGTGAGTTGGCTGCATGACATGCTGACTAAAATCCATATAATTCAAAATATTTAAAAATTCTGTTGATAAAGGATCTACAACGTTATCCACGTGTAGATTAAAATCACCAGCTAAAATTATTCGTTCACAAGAGTTGTGCAAAATTGATAAAAACTCTGAAAATTCTTGAATAAAAAGTGCGCTCTTTTTAGGAGCGCACTATAAACTGTCACACATAAAATCTGAGGAGTGCTAAAAACAGAGGCAGTATATTCAAAAGTGGTAAAATTATCAAGTAAAACAGATTTGGCGGAAAGGGTTAATGAACTTGTAAAAGCAGTTCCACCTCCTCTCTGGCTACTCGTGGTTGAATAAGAAAAGTTAAAATTAGGTGGGGAGGCCTCTAAGAACAGCAGGAGCATCTGCACTCAGCCATGTTTCCGTTAAAAATAAACCTTGAAGTTTATGGTCTAAAATCAAATCATTTATTTTAAAAGTTTTATTCAGCAGAGAGCGAACATTTAAAAGTGCCATATTAATAGTGGTTGGAGATGGAGTGACTGTATGATTTACTGGAGGTGGGATTTTTAGCAACTGTTTAAGATTATTTGGGTTGCATTTGTTCACTTTGTGATTATTTGTTTGCTCTCTGCTGATAATTACAGGAATGAAAGAAGTGGGGCAAGGTCCAAGTCCGATATGTGAGTTACTGTTAAAATCAGGACTGAGTTTATAGGAGCAGGGACAAGCTGGACATCAGGATGTGGTTGAGGGGGCAGAGAGGGCAGGAGCAGCTGGAGACAGTGTGGTGGACAGGGGTGGACGAGGGTATGTCAGGCTTAATGCCAGCATACGTGTGCCTTGTCTGTTCAGATGTAGTCCGTCCGCCCCCAACAGTTGACTCCTGCCCCAGAAATTGTCTATAAAACCAATGTTATGCATCGCGGTGGCAGTGGAAAGCCAGGTGTTCAGAGAAAGCAGCCTGCTGAAACGGCCTATTCATCGGCTGATGGTGGGAGTGGGGCCAGAGATATAAACAGATAGGTGTTTGTCTTTTAAAAGATTAAACAAATGAATAAAATCCCGCTTTAGGAGCTCCGACTGCTGCTTACGGATGGTGCCAGCATGAATTATAACTTTACTCACGGTTGGGTGGCTTCGGATGGAGTCCAGGATCTGTTCAGAAATGTCATTTAATGTAGCCCCCGGAAAACACAGAGTAACGGCTCCTCTCATCCTAATGTGCCAGAATATTGAGTCTCCAATGATGAGCGTGGTGGGTGGTTGGTCTGAAGGCTGATGGTGAGCAGAGGATCCCACGCTGTCCAGGACCTGCTGGATGTTGGGCGGCTTGGCTTCCCCAGGACTGCAGCGATGTTTAGTGGGCGCCGAGGGCTCGTTCCGTGGATTCGGGGTGAAATGGAGCACTCCTCGGCGGATCCCGGCCGTAGTCCTGGGTTTGGCGCGACGTGGGTGGCTACCGGAATCCGACTGCTGCTCCGGCTGCTGGGAGGGGATGGGCGGCGGTCCTGTGGAACTGCTGGGCTTCGGTGCGGTCGGAGGTACAGCCAGAGGAGGAAAGTCGTGCTCCAGGGCACCGAAGCGGTTAGACAGCGGTAGGCCAGGAGAGGGAGAACGGTGGCGGCCGCTCCGGGCGCCCCCACCGCGGCCAGGCCCGACCGTCGACCATGCACCCTGGGGCACCGAAGTGGAGCTAATGGGGGCTTTTGGTTTAGCCCCCAGCTGGAACCAGCACTCCTCCACTGCCGCAGTTGTTATACCGCCGCCGGTGTTGGTCAGTCCGAGTCCGCCTGGAGACCCAGCGATGGATTCCCGCTCCACAGCTTCACCAGGCTGGCAGGTAATTGTGTCGGCCAGCTGGGCACTGGCGGCGAAAGTCCGTCCGAACAGGATGTCCACGTCGCACTCGTGGTCCTGAATTTGGTGGGGAGTAGAGATCCTCTGCTCCAATTCTATGATTTTCTTGGTGAGGTTGACGCAGCCTTCACACCCGGAGCTACAGGTGAGTGGAGCCATGATAGAGTCCGTGCTCTGATTAAAAACGCCCCGATAAAAAGAAATAAGTCGCTAAAACTTGGTGGTCATAAAAACGGTTAAAACTAGTCATAAAAAATAACATGAAAAAAAGGATAAAAAACCAGTTAAAACCCTGTTAATTAGGAAGCCGGAGTTGGCAGGTTTCTCATTTGAAATGGGAGGTATTATTGTTATAGGTTTATTTTCTAATACAGAAGATTATTTGCATTTAAATTTTAAAGTCATTTCTGTAATGGTTGACTTGTAAAAGCCGGCCTTAAGTTTATTTAATTTTTCTAATCCACATAGTGCAGTTATACTTTAAATATGTTGAAATCAAATGTCTTCTTTAAGTAAAGAGAATATGATTGATGAGTTTAAGGACTGGACCAAGTTTTATTTTATGGAAATCATAATAGGGTGACCTTATTTTATATTTAAGTTGCCAACACATATTTCCTTTAGCTTTCATTAAAAATATGACCTTGATATGATTATAAACCATATTTTGGACATGTGTTGGTTTATTTGTGGTTTGACATGAACAAAAGACAGTACATCAACTGATTTGGATACTTCAATTAATGTAAACTGGATGGATTTAACATTGGAAAGTAGCCATGGAAGTAATGAAGAAAAAAAAACCTAAATAGGGAAAAATATGCAACAATAATCCTTTTATAATCTAATCGTAATCTAATCGAAATAATCAGGCAATCGTGAAGATGGCACACCCCTAATAATCACTGTAATGCATGGTTTCTTTTTTTTGTTTTTTTACTGTGTTATGTTTCTATCATGTAAAGCACTTTGAACTGCTTTGTTGCTGAAATGTGTGAGTGTGTCGGTGTGTGTGCGTGTGTGTCGGTGTGTGTGTGTGTGTGCGTTTGTGTGTGCACGCGGGTGTGTGTGTGTGTGTGTGTGCGCGCAATTGCGGGTGTATACAAAAAACCCGACTGGACTTGAGCTCTCATATAGGGTTTTACAACTTAATTGGCTTCAGTGCAGTAGCACTAAAGGTGTTTGAGACTGTTCTCAACCGGTTTGCCATTTCCAGCCTCTTCCCACATCATTAAATCTGTAAATACCTCAAAAATATGATCCATCCAATCATACACATACTTTCATTGTTAACTAATTGAGGCAGACCCATATAAATTCAGCTGTAACTAGCGATTGTTACAGTAGCTCAGTGCAGCACATTTCCTCACAATAACTACATGGCAGGTGGTCATAAAACAGCAGGGAGATAAAAGACTGAGCTTCAGGTATTCTAGCATCCAGTTTTATTGTTTTGCCTAAAAAATGGCCTTAAATTTAAACCAATATGGCAGTAAATATGTCTGCTTGATTGCTGGCCTCTACAAGCCTCCAACTCCTGACAAAAGTTTTTTACCTTCTTGTCCATACAATGTTTGTTGGACTTTACTTGCAAGGCTTGATTGGTATTTACCAACAGTGCTTATGTAGGGATTACACCACTTTGTTTCTTTCCATCTACTCCAACTGTATCATGGGTAACAATTTAATACTAGGAAGATCAGACATTTCCTTATAAGTGAAGCTTTTCTCATTTCCAAGTTAAATGGGTTCAAAAGTGAAATTAACATTTAAGCATTTAATTGCTTGGTCCAGAAAAAACAAAGTGAAATACCAGTTTTTCCAGAGTCAGTGCTTGCAGTAGTGAAAAAAAGAACTGGAGCTATTCCATTCATTACACCATTTTCAGTCCATATATGGTCAGGCAGGCATTATATCGCCTGCTTGATTTATAAACACAGTTGTAAGCAGTACTTATGAACAAGAGCTAGAAACAGCGTTTGAAGATTTAGGTGTAAATAGCGGCTTAGAACACTAATGATTTTGCATTAATTTATAAAGGCTGAACATAAGTAACAAGTTTAAACAGTGATCACAGCTGTTTATTTGCTTGTTGGCCCATTTAAACTCTTATTGGCAAACAGCAATGCAACTCTTATGGTGCCTTCGAACAAATGACTAATGTAACTTACTTCACTGGTGGGGTTCCAAAGACAAATTCCAACACTTTCTTCCTGAGCTCTTTCTTAGGTAAAAATGCAACGCTAATGTACTATGTCCACAAATAACACAAGCTCATACGTGTTACACCATGTTGTGGAATTGCTAATTGTTAACTTCTACTAGCTGAGTTGCTAATGGCTAGCTTCTACTGGCAGCCATGGGCTCTGCTCTCTCCTGGCGGCAAAATCAATACAGCCTTCCTGTGGGTGGTCACAAGCCCAGGCAGACGAGGCCATGCATACTAATTTTCTATGTGACGTAGAAGAGACTGGCTTTTTCTGACTTGCTCGTTTTTGCCGTGTATTTCCTTTCTGAGGCTAATGGAGGCAATGGAGCTGGAGAAAATGTTCACGTGCAGCATGCATATGCAACTCAGAGCGACCGATCATATTTCAAAAACAACAGGTATAACACGGCTCTTCAGTGAACGAGACCTCTAAGCCAGCCTTAAGCTTCTTTTGAACAATACAGCAAACAACAACAACAAAACACAAAGCATAATTATCAATGTTTTTAGTGATGGAAACTAAACAGGCATTGGTACCAGTTTAGCACTTGGATAGTTTGGTACAAAATCCTCCACAGAGGGTACACTTCATTTAGAGGTGACTTTGGATGTTAAAATCAGAAGAAAAAGAAATGTCTGTAGTTTAATATAGTGAAACACATCATAACTTCTTTAATATTTCCTGACCTCAATAGTAATTTCTCAAAGACACATTAATGATTAAAGTTTTACAACATGAAAGGAAATAATTGAAACAAGAATTAAAATGATAAATGCATTTAAGACTAATAAGAAAACGGCAATTGAGGCATAAAACAGAAAAAAAGAAATGGAAGGGGAGAGATCAAGTAGTTCAAAACTATAGATGAACAATAAAATGAAAAATATGACCTCAACTGAAACATCAGCAGTAAAAGCTGTCAGGTTAACAGATTGGGATTCTGGTGATTTGTTATTTCAAAGAACATCTGCTAGTTTCAGAATGTGACGCGATTTGTTACGAGATCCTTTCACTGCTACCTGCAGCTGAATTTAACACTGATTTAGGGAGACATGAGCCCGCAGCAATTTGCAACCGAGTGATGCTAATTTAACTTCAAAACAGTTAATTTAGCATGACAATACTAGCAATTAGGAGAAAACAAAAATAATTACCCGGCTAATCTATTTAGATGTCAACTTTTGAAGGACTAATGGCTGCAGCGGGCTGTGACATCAAGCCGGTTTGGAAAGCTCCCTTTTCAGGACCACAACTGAAATATAATCCAACCTCACTTTGTTCCAGTAGGATGGAGGAATATTTCTACCACAAGTTGCATGGAGCTCCGAGCTCTAAACCTGCCAGTCCTCTCTGAAGTCCCCTCACTCTTATTAGTCTAGCTGATAAGGGCAGCTGTAGATGTAGAGTAGATGCAGCTGTAGCTGCATCTTATGCCACGAAATCTTGCGATACCAAAACATTGCATTGTTTCTGTTTTAGTTGAGGCCTTTCTTGCAAAAGGCAAACTAAAATTCGATTACTATCACCATTAATGGTGATAGTAATTTTTAAATTCTAAAAATTTGCTGACATAAAATATCAGGATATATTAGCGTATCGATATTCTCTTGCGTCCCTATTAAAAACCCTCAAGCTATTTGTGAAACCACGTAAAAAGGTGATTTTGCAGCCATTTTGACATTGGGATGACGTTAGGATACACCCCTGCTTGAAAAATCCAATACAATGGACCCTCGCCTACTCATGGTTCAGTATTCACAGAATGTTCTGTCGAATTTGACTCCAAATTATTTGCAGAAAATCGACCTATTGGCAGATTTTTTCATAGAGCACATCTAAAATATTCAAAAGAAAATGCAGCTTGGGAAGCTGAAAGACCTATGTCCAATGCTACTTGGCAGTTGCATTTGCTGGTGTTTGCAAAGCAGCCAGTGAAGGAGTACCATTAATTTTCCTAGCCGCTGATTGGCTGTACCACTAGGAGCGAAGATAAGGTAGACTGTTGATATTAGCTTCTGTGGCAGTGCTGAGACAATTTCCACTGAGCGTATTAATGTATATTGGGTGTTTCAACTATTGAATTAAGCAGTATAAGCATTTCAGAAGGGTTCCCAAGTACTTGGTAATTTTAGCTAATCTCATCTAGTTTTGCTCTTATTAGCCCAATATCAATTTAACACAAGTTTAAATGCATATTACCTTTACTATTTAGCCCTTTAGATGCAAACATCTTAAAATGGTACTCGAATAGAATTTCCTGTTCCAACTCAGGAATATATTAAATATTCCCCCAAAGTCAGAGTTCTGACTGAGACAGTTTAAGATCTAATCTTTAAATCAAATATCATCCAAAAACTTTGTGTCAACTGCGGACATAGATTATTTCCCCACCTGTCTGTTTTTCATTAGTACTGGTACTGCTGATAGTGGCGTGACTTGAGGATGAACAAATCACAACGGTTCTCCAATTTGTCATTTATGGACCCGAATTCCATAGTCAGAGGTGAATGGGATGCAGCATAAATGCTATAAGATGGAAAGAGTTACAGTGGGAACATATGAGATTGTTGACACGTAAAGACAAACAAAAACAATGAGAAATTGAAAAGGAGTCATTGTGTTCACCTTTAATTACAGTGGCTGTACACTGGGCACCATTCTGGTCACACAAGCACCACCAAGGACTCAGATGAGACGGATAAGTGTGTGTGTGTGTGTGTGTGTTTGAGTAGCAGAGGGTAATGTGTGAAATATTTCCAATTACCCTTGAGCTTTAGAGCCGTGGCACCACCCAAGTGGTAGACAGCTCTCTAAATGTGAGACCATCAGCAGTGACAGGGGAAATAAAGGAGAAAGAAGGAGCAGACCACAGTGTGTGTACGTGCATGAGAGTTTATGTCCTGACATCAGGTTAGAGGGGAATTTGATTTCAAACTCATAAGTGGCCCCATTAAAAGCAAGTCTGAGTGTGTTCTTGTCTGCATGTGTATCGGTGCTCTTCTGTGTGACCGGCGGGAACAACACAGAGCTCAGCAGCCTCCCCTTCCCACCGCCTGCCTTCAGGCCAAACCCTGGCCTGATTTCAGTAATTAAAAAAACTGCTGAGTAAAGTGCAAACACTCAACAGCTCTGACCTCGTGTGTGTAATTGCACTGCAAGATAACCCTGTGTGTGCATGTTTTCGTCTGCGTGCATCTCGAGAGGCCGAGTACGCCTACAGGCAAACTCTCAGACAAGCAGTTATGATCAAGGTGTGATGCATTTCCCCACAGTGTGCAGAGAAACTGGTGAATCTAGACATTGATTGTATAGGGGTGGCTTTAACTCATGATGCAGATCACTTATTCTTTGCAGAACAGAAAGAGGTCGCTGTTTCAGTTCAGTTTAAATGTTGATGGATCAATGTTCAAGATGCGAAAATCCCTCTACCACTATACAGGAGTTTTCTCCAGGTTTTATGAAAATTGATTTTTTAGCACGAATAATTAATCTACCTGTGTTTTATTATCTGATGGTCCACAAACCACAAAACAAAAACATTTGTGAAGGGAACATCTGGCTACCAGAGATGTTGAGGGGGTCGTAAAGCCTATCTGAATTTGTGAGTTATGTGGCTTTAGTAGACTCTAGATAAGCAACAGATTCCTGACGCAGATTTTGAAGAATTTTTATCCAGTCAGATTAACTGTATTTGAGGTCCAGGTCCAGCAGAGGTGGTGTTCCTACTCCAAGAGGTTCAGCCCAATATGTTTAAGAAAGAATAGAACTGATGAACCATAATAGACGGTAACATGGTTCAGAGGCTAAAACAAGTGGTGACAAGGATGATGGTCTACAAAACCTCTTGTCGTATTAATCTATGTTTAATTTGTAAACTCCACATTCTGCTGCTACTGCCTTAATCATGGGACATGCCAGCACAGCAGTCACACAGATGAGACCATATCCACTTATTTTCATGAAAAACTGCTGAGCGGAAGACGTAACTGTGGAGAACTGAATTGGGTTCTGCATTCACTACAGAGGACTTTGCTCTTCATGTCTTCTTAGTCCGCCTGCTGATCCTTCTTGGTAGCAGTGGCTGATGGATGTGGTTATTTTGTAGGTCCAGGTAGTTGACAATATATTCTGTGGCCTGGTTCGCTTCGTGAGACACTGTGTTTTTTTTTGTTGCCTTAATATCAGAAACGTTGTGGGGTTTACCACAAATGGCTCAGGAGGATTTCTGCAGCCTTGCAGAATACAAGTAATCTCCACTGAAGAACAAATGTGATAAAAGATCATTTGATTTGGAGCTCCCCAGTGATTTACAGTCTCTATAGAAACTGAAAGTCAGAACTAGTGGGGGGACTAAAACTCCTGAGAAGACTGTCCTTAATGTTATCCGCTTCTGAATAATCTTTCTGACTTTAGAACGATGACCTTTAAGATGTTTGGAAATGGTTTTATAACCGTTCCCAGATTGAAGAGCAGCAACAGTTCTTTAAGATCATTGCTGATGTCTTACTACCATAGCGTTGTGTTAAACACCCATAGACCTTAAACTAAAACTCCTTTATAAAAACTGGTAACACTTGCAAATGACTAGGAAATTAGGTGCTGTAATTCATAGCATCTGGCTGTTTATCTCATTCTTAAATCCGATGGAAGCAGTAAGGGTGTGATTAGTTTTTCCACTAAAAGCTTTTTAATTTATATATCTTTGTGCCATTAGTTATGTGTTTTTATACACTTTAAGTTAGAGAGTTAGGTAGATTTTTAAAGCTATACAATTAAAAGGTGGGTGTATATGAAACTGCTTTACCTTAGAAAATCTCAGCCGTTCATCATGATCTGAACAAAAGTGACTGAATTAAAACCTAGACATTAATCACCTTTTGTGATTTTTTTTATATTTTCTTCTCAATTATAGTTAACAAGGCTGCAGGAAAATAAGTCCTGAAATGATAAATACAGACTGTCAGGAGACGGAGGTTGATGGCCATTAACATTACCTTACATTCAGGTCTGTGGAGGCTATGAAAGGATGTTAATGCACTAATTCAGAGTATTCATTACCTTTTACCTGCACGTATCAGGACTGTGGAATAAAAGCCACAAAAGAGGTTGTTTTTGACAATTATAAATGATATGCTTTGGGGATTGCCTAATATCACCTTGTCAGTGAATTCTGACAAAGTGGACTGGAAATTTAGAGGACAGACTATGCGAAATAGCGGAGGCAAATAAAACATGCTTCCCAATAAAACCTGGACTTGTCTTGAATTTTGATAAATATCAAGAGCACAGGCATGAAGCAGGCCAATGCACTCGGCTGCTGCGAGTTTCATTACAGCAAAGCAGCGTATGTAATTTGACTATGACATGCAAGACAACCTTTAAAGGAACCAGTGAGCTGCAATGAAAGAGACAGACGGCGGGCGAGACAGAGGAAAGACAAAGGGGGGGGGGGGGGAATCTGTGTCCAAACTATAAAGGTGTTGGAATAATATAAACCGAGCTTCCTGCAGGGAGTTACCTTCATGCATCGCTTGCTTGCTCTCGCTCGCTCCTTCCCCACATGCTCTAATTTAGCCTTCTAATTTTCTCTCCTTCACTGACTTCTGATTCAGTCTTTTGTTCCCTGAATTTGTTCCTCATCTTTGCTACTTTCTGACCTGTGCGCTCTCTTGCTCTACTTTGCTTGGATCTTTTGTTTTGCTGCTTTTTTTTTAGACAGTCGATTTTGCTCTCCAGACTCAGAAATATTCTTTGAGTCTCACTCTTTCATCTAGTTGGAGTGTTCAAATTTTAATCCACCTTTTAGTGTCACGCCTTTAAACTGCAGCACCATCTCGGTGCTGCACAGTCTCTTCAAACTTTAATGTTAGCTCATTTCTTATACATTTCATCAAGCTATAATATACCAGTAAAGTTCATATTCACTTCATTACTGTCAAATTTCTCCATCTCTGGAGGAGAAAGTGCTCTGTTCAGGTGAGACTAAAACTGGCTTATGGCCTACATGCACAGAGGAAAACGAACCACCTGAGCATACCTCCACTGAAAAATTTGCATTGCCACCCCGAATGTGAACGGCACAGTGTTCATCGATGTATCTAAGCTCCATTAATGAACCCTTGATCACGTGACAATGCTACCGGTTGTAAATACGTATTCTCAAAGCAGAAATGTGTGCTCTAAAACATCTTGCACCTCATATTCATACTGAGGAAATCACAAACTGTAAATATGCTATTTGAATTTGTGATTTATTTTGGCTGTAAATTTTGAAACTACATTCTCACAGGGAAAATATACACTTATGTTTTATGTGTGATTTGGCTAACAGTTTACAGATTTGTAGTTTTGCACAACTATTGACCAATATGTACACATTTTAACCTTTTATTTTGACAGTGTTCTTACCCCATATCGAAACATCAATGCTGCCGCTTCAAGTTGGTATGATAGCACATGAGTAGAACACATTTTGTGCCCAAATCATGTATTCTTTTATTTATGGACCAAACAGAAACAAAATGTAGATCTTTCTGCAGTTCATCAACTCAGCCCATTTTTCCCATGACTACAAGGCAAAACACAATCAGGATACATCACCACTTTCCTCTCAATGCACAGACACTGAATCAGTACTTTATCCTGCACCGAGGGGATAAGTATGGCTACAATGGAGCCACCTCAGACGGTTTGCTGCAAAATGTATTGCCTTTTTAGACCCTGTAAGCACATCCTTCTCCAGAAAGCACCTTTTAGTGAAAACTGTAGCAGCTTTAGGCTTCCCTACAGTGGGGACAGGGAAGGAAGAGCTTATGCTGAGGTTTTACCATTACTGTAGCGGCACAATCCGAACACCATTTGCTTCTTAGTAAAATGGGAAACATGAGGTTCTTCTAAAACTATGCAATGATGTGCAGTAATAAAAAGAAATGAGAAATTAGGCGTGTTTCCACTATCAGAACTTCAGGGTAATTCTACCGGACCTTCATGATATGTGCGTGTCTCCACTTCACCAGGCCGACCAGACAGTGCCATTTCCGGGGCTATTTCAGGACACAACAGAGTACCAGTCTTGGGGTATGTACTCTGAAATGGTCCGGTACAGTCACTGGGTGGGAGCTGTGGTTAACTCATGTTGATTGGTTGTAACTCCCAGGGAAATGAGATGCCGCCAAACAACCAGCTTTGTAAAATCAGAGTTGCTGGTGAAGCAGCTTATAATATACCATAGAGAAACATGGCAGCCATCCCTGCTTCTTCCATTATCCATCTCTTGATATTTCTACTGCTGTGGGCGCCTTTTGGTGTGGTCAGTGACGTCAATGACTGCCGACGTCTTAGCTAATTGCTTAATTTTGTATGGAGACACGACAGCGGAGAGGAGCGGGCCAATAGATTTACCCCGATCGAGGACAGTAGTATTGTTTTCTCACAAAAATTTACCACAAGCTACAGGGGAGGATTTAGGCCACTGAAAAAAATAATCTACGTTTATCTCAGAAAAAAAATAAAATAAATCTAAATTCTGAGATTAAAGTGTGAATTCTTAAAATGAAGAGTGACTTCTTAAAGCCTGAGTTCAGAGGAAAAAAAAGAATTGAGAATTCCCAGATAAAGTCCAAATTCTGAGATTAAAGTCAGATATTTTTTTTTTTGGCTTAGTGGCCATAACCCTCTTCCGTACAAAGTAGTAACTCTTTCCACTCAATTTATAAAAGTCTACGATCTGTAAGGACCCGATATGGATAAAACATGCCTTACATTGCTTTACACATGACTATGAAATTTAATTTCACTTCAACACCTCTAGATTATATTAAGTTGTTTTATGCAGCCCGGTTTTTCTCTTACTGCACTGGAGGTTAATAGTGAGTGAGACCAGCCGTGAGTTTTTAGCTACAGCAGAAACGAGCAGACAAATCAAGTTGTACAGTTATGAAATTAGTCACTTCTAATCCGCATACAGGTAATTACAGTAGTTTTTTCTTTAGTCAAGTCACAATTTGGCCAAGACACACAAAAAAATAAAATAAAGATCAGGGTTCCATCAAAGAGGAACGGCATCCTCTTAGCTTTAAGAGACTAAATTATAATCACAGTCCAACAGGTCACCTTTTAATCAAAAGATTTGACTAATTTTGCCTTCCAACAACTAAAGCAGGGAAATATGTAAAGGAGAGCTGATTTATTGTGATTTTGGCCTCCAATAAAACCTATTGGAAAAGAAAAGTAAAGGTAAATGAGCCAGAAAAGGCGACAATGAAACATAACATACAATGACTTGTTTGTATAAATAATGAGGGTTTATGGTTGAAGAGTTGAGCTGTCGTGTACTGTTACACCCCAGGTAGCCTTCAGCACCAGGGTGATCTCAAAACCTTAGAGAGGAATTACTCAAGAGTTGTCCAACATACCTAAAATAACCTATAAACTTAGTATTTATTCTGGGAAAGTATCAAATAAGGCAGAAAACCATTATTTTATAGAGATAGAAACCTGCTCAATGAAGAGTTCCCAGTATAAAAAAATTTTCACGTGTACCTGGTGGACATTCCACTGGAGGTATATAGTGTATATAGAGCAATACTGAGAGAAACACCATCTCAGCTTCAGAGTTTGCATCTTTGGACAATTGACACAAAGAACCAATGAGACACTGTGTGGTCAACAACGCACAGTACTATATTTGGGAGGGGGGAAAAAAACAACAGCAATCACAGCATATCAGTACAAACACCTCACACCAGCTGCCAAGAATGGAGAAAGAGGTCAGATGTTGTGGGCTTGTTGTGCAGAAGCAGCATGTGGCCCCTTGCAGTAAATAAATTCCCTGTGAACCTGTCTGCATAATGAAGTTCTCTGTGCTAAAACTAGCTAGAAAATGTTCAGAATCCAGCAGCAAACCTGATGCACAAAATTGAAGCTAAATAATCATAACCATAGAAATGGTCTGGTAGAGTCACTGGGCAGGACTTGTGGTTATTTCATGCTGATTGGTTGTAACTCCAAGGGAAATGAGCAGACACCGCCAAACAACCGGCATTGTAAAATTGGAAGAGTTGCTGGCGAAGCAGTTCATAACAGCAAATAGAAAGGCAGCAACTATCTCTGCTTCTTCCACAGTTGGTCTCTTGTTATTCTCAGCTGCTGTGGGCGGCTTTTGGTGCTAATAAGTGATGTCACTCACTGCCGAAATGGTAGTGATATGCTGACGTCTTGGCAAATTCCTTAAAAGGCCAATTTCGTATGGAGACAACGGCTGAGACAATCGAGCCGGGGAATATTCCCTATCATCTTCTGGCCTCCCAGAAATGTCCTGGAACTCCTCTAGTGGAAACGGGGCTACTCAGTTCTGCAGAGGCCTCACAGGGCCTTTTTCTACCCAAGTGGTTTGAATGCTAGTTCGGTGCCAGAGCCTGATTTGCAAATGGACCAGTTCTTTTGTTCTCCACTGCCAAAGCACCCATTTCTTGGTTCCAAACCGCTGCTTAACCTAGCACCAACTCCTTGCTGGGCCAGAGCTGGTTCTGTCTAAGAACCGCTTTCTCCCCTATCCTCATGGTGACGTTGTAGCAATGTTGCATGTTTATCTTTCTCTGCAAACGTAGCTGCAGCTCTGTGCCTTGTAATCAATCGTTAACGGTGCACCAACAACATGTTATGGACACATCTTTGCAAATCCAGCAAAGTGTAAAAGTACAACAGAAGCAGCATGAGCATGATACCATACCACATTTATTTCTATAGCACAGCAGGATAGCAGACCAAAGTGCTGAACAGATGAAACTCAATAAAAACATCCATCCATTTTCTGTACCAGTCATTCCTATGCAGGGTTGCGGCAGGGGCTGGTGCCTATCTCCAGTTGTCATTGGGCGAGCGGCGGGGTACACCCTGACAGGTCGGCAGTCCATCGCAGGGCAACACAGAGACACACAGCACAAACAACCATGCACACACACACACACACACACACACACACACACACACACACTCATACCTAAGGACAATTTTAGACCTAAGGACAATTTTAGAGAAACCAATTCCCCTAACAGTCATGTTTTTGGACTGTGGGAGGAAGCCGGAGTACCCGGAGAGAACCCACGCATGCACAGGGAGAACATGCAAACTCCATACAGAAAGACCCTAGGGCGGGATTTGAACCCAGGACCTTCTTGCTGCAAGGCAACAGTGCTACCAACTGCGCCACTGTGCAGCCCTTAAAAAACAACAACAATGTATTAAAAGACATGAGGGCATCAATAGGCAAATGCTAGATGAAAAAAAATGGATTTAACAATAGATTTAAACCAGACTAAAGATGCAGCCTGCCTCACATGGAGCGGGAGCTCATTCTAGAGATTTGGGGCGGCAAATGATGAACTCCTCCACTGTTAAAATCTCTCTCTGTGCAATCCTGTTTCCTTCTCCCCATGTGGGCATATCACAATGCTATAGGTAACTATGACACATCAATGACTAGGCCCCGTGTCAGTGGAGAAGCAACCAGTTCTTTAAAAGAACCAGCTAAGCACTGGTTCTGGCACTCACACTGAATTAGCACTGGTTCTTTTTTGGTATAGAAGCCCTAAAAATGGAACATTAATTGGGTTCATGTGTGTTGAACCAGGGGAACCTTTAAAACTCTTTTCGATTTGAGTTGGTCATTTAAGCACCACCTAAACGCTTTAACGTTTCCCCCAAGATGACAAACTGACCCAATTTATTACTATTGCATAATCAAAGCCAGGAAAATGTAAAAATTAAGATAAAAAAAGTCAATGGACCCAGGGGTAGTAATTGTCTATAAATGTTACCCATTTAGAAATATTTCTATTTTAAGTCTCACAAAAACTACAGCCAACCAACTTTTTAATTTCTAGCTGCAAGTTAAATTAATTGAAAACTTTTCATCCAAGTTTTTTGCTCAGTCAATTAACCAGAGCCTTTAAAATTTGCAGCTCCAGCTTTATTTCTTTTTTAAAAACTCCCATTTGTCACTTAAGTTTTAATTTGTGTGCTGCTTTTAAGGCTACAGCGCTGGAACGGTTCAAATCTTAGAAGGAAAAATGTTCAAGAGGGAAATGTTTAGTTTGTTTTATGCCAGCTTTTTAACTAATATCTTTGGAACCAAGAAGCAGAGTTTAACTTCCAGTTCCAATATGAAGCAGGCTAGAAAATTTGACATGACCCCTTGGTTTAAATTTCTCCTCCTTTGACCAGATCGTCTCTCACTCCAAGTCCGTCCCCATGCTCTTATACAGTTGTAGGTGTTTGCACTACCCTTCCTTATTTTTTTTTTCATATATTTCTCCTCATTTAAACAACATTTCACAGGGAAGCATTCAATTCAATTAAAAATACTTTATTGATCCCAGAGGGAAATTAAGTGTTGTTGAAGCATACCACTTTACTCACATTTCCACTTAAAGTTTGCATCTCTGCTTCCTATCATTGTCTCTTCTGTTAACCCCTACTCCTTTCTGGATTGCAGTGTGCCTTGTTCTATTCCAGGAACCTTACCTATTGTCCCAAATGTGACTTAGCTTAGTTTTTTTTTTTTTGCTCTCACCACAGGACCAGTGCTGCCATCATTATCTCCCTCAACTGCCCATCTCATCCTCACTTTTCCTCCATAACCAAGAATGAAAAAGAGAGCTTTACTGCCCTCTTTTCATAATTTTCAACTCCTCAATCTTTTGTCCTCCATGTGGCAACGCTAGCACCCACTCATCCCACTCATCATCCCCAAGGGCTCCCGTTAAGACTCGTGATCAGATGGAAGCAGCCAAATCTTGTAGCTCCTTTCATTTCGAGATGATCCGGGGTTTCTTTTCAGAGACACCAACAGTAGGGGAATCTGTGCGTGTCTCCAAGAGGCAGCGACAGATTGAGAGGGAAGCAATACAGCAGGATTTCATTTTCTTATTCCTTCAGAAGAAAAAGTCACCAGTGGAAACAAAATACTGTGGAATGGTAGAAAAGAAAGGAATAGAGTATAAAATCCATCTGATTACATTGCAACTAGTGTATAGAATGTAAATTTTTGAAGGCTAAAACATTAAATATTATTCACAAAACTTTTGTATTTTCTCACATTGAAACTCCAAAACTTTAAAGTGCTTTTAGGAGTTTTCAATTCAATTCAATTCAGTTTATTTATATAGCGCCAATTCACAACAGATGTCATCTCAAGGCACTTAACAAGAAGTTATTTCAATACAATTATACAAACATTCCAATCAGTTAAAAAGTTTCCTATTTAAGGAATCCCAGCAGATTGCGTCAGTCATTGGCGTGAGGTTGGGCAGATTTCCAACCACAGCAATCCTTCAGCAATCCCTCATACTGAGCAAGCATGTAGCGACAGTGGAGAGGAAAAACTCCCCTTTAACAGGAAGAAACCTCCAACAGAACCAGGCTCAGTAGGAGCGGCCATCTGCCACGACCGTCTGGGGGTTTGAGAAGACAGAGCAGAACACAGAAGGAACAGAAGATCTGGTATAAGAGTAATTTCTATGTTACAGAAAGTAAAAAGTTGATAACAGGACACAGCGGATGTTCAGTTACTGAGAGGATCATCCCAGTCGATGCCCCCCGTCCAACAGGGCATTGCAGCCAAGCAGGATACCAGACCAGGTATATCTTCTATGGGGAGAAAACAAAGTTAACAGTCGAAATAACAGAATGTACTGTAATACAACTGGAGAGTCGTAGGAGAAAAGGAAGTAGCAGAGTGAAGAAAATTGGTAAGTCTGTCCTCCAGCAGTCTAAGCCTATAGCAGCATAACTACAGAGATAGCTCAGGATGACCTAAGCCACTCTAACTATAAGCTTTATCAAAAAGGAAAGTTTTAAGCCTGGCCTTAAAGTAAACAGAGTGTCTGCCTCACGGACTAAAGCTGGGAGCTGGTTCCACAGGAGAGGAACCTGATAACTAAAAGATCTGCCTCCCATTCTACTTTTAGAGATCCTAGGAACTACAAGTAAACCTGCAGTCTGAGAGCGAAGTGCTCTTTTAGGAACATATGGAACAATTAGATCTCTGATGTATGATGGAGCTTGATTATTAAGGGCTTTGTATGTAAGAAGAAGGATCTTAAATTCTATTCTGGATTTAACAGGGAGCCAATGGAGGGAAGCTAAAACAGGAGAAATGTGATCTCTCTTTTTAATATTCATCAGAACTCTTGCTGCCGCATTTTGGATCAACTGAAGGCTTTTAATGGCATTTTGTGGACTTCCTGATAGTAAAGAATTACAGTAGTCCAGCCTTGAGGTAACAAATGCATGGACTAGTTTCTCAGCATCACTCCTGGACAGGATGTTTCTAATTTTAGCAATATTCCGGAGGTGAAAGAAAGAAATCCTAGAAACCTGTTTAATATGGGATTTAAATGTCAAGTCTTGGTCAAAAATAACGCCGAGGTTCTTCACGTTATTACTGGGGGCCAATTTAATGCCATCAAGATGAAGTGATTGACTAATCAGTTTCTGTTTAAGAACTTCTGGTCCAAAGACAGCAACTTCTGTCTTGTCAGAATTTAAAAGCAAAAAGTTTAGGGTCATCCATGTTTTTATGTCTTCCAGACATGCCTGTAATCTACCTACCTACCTAACTGACTGGGTTCATCAGGATTTATGGATAAATATAGTTGTGTATCATCGGCATAGCTGTGGAAATTTATCCCATGCTGTCTAATGATTCTACCAATTGGAAGCATATATATGGTGAAAAGAATTGGTCCAAGGACAGAACCCTGTGGAACTCCACAAGTAACCCTTGAGAGTGAAGATGATTTATCATTTAGATGAACAAACTGGAATCTATCAGACAAATATGATTTAAACCAGCCTAGTGCTGTTCCTTTGATCCCTGCAACATGTTCAAGCCTTTCTAAGAGAATATTATGATCGACTGTGTCAAAAGCAGCACTGAGATCTAACAAAACCAGAACAGACACCAGTCCATTATCTGAGGCCATGAGAATATCATCAGTAACCTTCACCAGTGCTGTTTCAGTGCTATGATGAGCTCTAAAACCTGACTGAAACTCTTCAAACAGCTCATTACTGTTTAGATGTTCACAGACTTGATTAGCAACTATTTTCTCAAGGACTTTGGATAAGAAAGGAAGGTTAGATATAGGTCTGTAATTCACTAAGTTTATGTGATGAATGAAACAAAACAGTAAAGTAAAAATAAAATTATACACTTTAAGTTTTAAAATCTAAAAAGCATGTTGAGGTAGAAATATTTAATTGTCGTTTCTCAGCTGAACTGGGCCCTTGTGTGACTCTGTTGCCAAATCGTCGTCTGCTTTTATAAACCTGCCTACGGTGAAGGATTAGCTGGCTCACATCTCCCTTACTTAGCGGCGACAGTGGCTCAGGTAGTAGGAGTTTAAAGCCCCTCGCTCTGTCTGTCGTTGTGTCCTTGGGCATGACACTTCCACCGGCTTTTCTCCAGTAAGGGGGCCGGGTGGCGCCAGTGTACGACAGCTGTGGCTTCTAGATACCACAATCACCGGTGTATGAATGCGTCTATGAATGGGTGAATGTAGTGTAAAGAGCTATACAAGTGAAGGCCATTTATCATTACACAAGTGAATGTGCAAAGTTTTTTTAACTTTACAGACTGCATCTGTGTTTAAATCCCCTTTGCAGTGGTACACCGAGGCCAGTCACAATAAACAAATGAATTAATCACATGATAAATTCAAATGAGCACAATAGGTTTTCCAGCTACAATAATTTTCATTTGCATGCGTGTTCGTTTTCCTCAGGTGTTACACTCTTTCTACCAAAGAGATTAGATGAAAAAAAGGCATATATGGCACATGTATTCGTAGTCGCCGAGAAAAACGGGAAGTCTTTTTTATTCAAAGTGTTTTTGTTTACAACTAGTAGTTTTGTCTTTTTTTTTCTTGTCTGAGCCAAGAGATTAATACTTTTTTGAAGGGCAATTCAGTTTACGAAGTTCATCCATTTTTTTTATTGTTCGGTTGTTTTGTCAATTTACATTGGATATTAAGAATGTCTTCCATTAGGAGTGGTAAATGTTTTTTTACAAATGAAAGTTTATTGATCAGAGGGTGTACATGCATTATTACATTAGTGGAAAATGGTCTCCAAATGACAATATGAGAACAATAATGGCCAATATGAGAACAATAATTTCTGGGGCAATTTCTCGTACAGCAAAAAGTGTTATCTTGACAGGCCTAGGTACACCTAAATAAAGTCAATTGCAACCACTTGCCTTCACCAGTCACATAGTTACAAAGGTCGCACAAAATTGAACGATTGTTTACATTTTATACCCAGACAGAAGCCTGCGACCCACTGAAAACAAGTCTGTGACGCAAATTTTGGTCGAGATCTACTAGCTAAAGGAAGACTGGCTTAAATCAAACCATACTCGGGTATTAAAATGGAAAACTTTGGCAAAGCCTGTAAATTGATGCTCACAGACATTCTCTGTCCCATGTAACTGAGCTCAAGTTTCAATTGCAAAGAAGATTGGGAAAACATTCGAGTCTGTAGGTGTGAAAAGCAGGTAGAAGAGAATCAAAGACTAGTACCTGCAACAATCGGTGGTTCTTAAAAGTATTTGAAGACCAAGTGATGTTATCGTTAAATATCAGAATTATAAAAAAGTTGTTACTTCGTGTTCATCCATCAATGTCGATGTCAAATTTATTTATCTAGCACACAACAGCAATTGCTAACCAAAGTGCTTCGCACTGTAGGTGAAAAGTGATAAAACAATAAACCAAAACAACAGAAAAATACAAAATATAGGCCAGGCCACAATACAGGGAGTTACAATAGTCAAGTCTACATGAAATGAAGAGGTGAATTACCTGTTCGAAAACCTTCAGGGAGAGATAAGGTTTCACCTTAGCTAGGTATCTAAGATGGGGGAAAAAAACAGGACTGGACCACTACACTGACCTGTCTACCTAGCTTCAAAGAGCCATCAATAAATACTCCAAGATCCTTCACATAAGATATACAGCACTTCACATAAGATATACAGCAAGGGGACAACTGACCCATTGGTTGAGGAGCAGTATCTGGAGAGCCTGAATGACCAAAAATAACCATTTCTGTTTTGTCATTTAGTTTCAAGAAGTTCAACGCCAACTATCACGTGTTTGCAACATGGTGAGAAGTGGAAAGGTTTGTAGCATACGAATTAGGGCTGGGCGGTATGGTCTATATTAATATCACAATATATTCAGCAGTTCAGCTCGATAAAGATTAATAGATGATAACAACCCCACCGGCAAAAAACAAAAACTTTTCTATACGAAAAGGAAACGGTCCAGAGACTTCCAAGAAAAGGAAAGCTACATTTAGCAGACGATGCCAGGAGTCATTCTTCAAATATGGATTTATCGGGACATGTTTTTCCATACACCAAGTCCCCGCTCTGCTTAATATGTGGAAACCGGCTTTCTAATGAAGCAATGAAACCTGTAAAAAACTGGCCCACACCGGACCGTCACTTTACAGAGAAACAGCCACGGAGCTCCCACTGATTCAGCGATGTGGTTAGTTCATATTTGCTTTGTGGTAAATCTGATTTAAAAGGCATGTTTGAATGTTACCATAGTGACCAGAGAGTGTTATGGGGCATAGAGGATGTTACTCACAGCATGTTGTTTGCGCGATGTTACGGAAATGCTAGTAAAGTTGCGAGCACACGTTGGATTTACATTTATCATATTAAAAAATAACCCTGATTTTTATGCCGGTCGTTTTTTAAATTTGTTGCATTTATCCGCCGGTCCCCGTGAACATTGTCTTATATTAAACCGGTCCGTGGCGAAATAAAGGTTGGGGACCACTGCTCTAAGGCACTGTGGATATAAAAATATATAATTAAACCATTTGACGTTTCTAACTGTGCAAACTAATATAGAAGCGACGTACAGAATGAATATGGTTGGAGGTCCAGTGGTTTTATAGCCACCAGGAATCATAGCTGAGCCATAATCGAGGCTAACTGCTTGGAAAAGATCCTTTGGCTGTGCAGCCAACGTCAAACCAGGAAGCAATTTTGCCCCATTCCTCATCTACCCATGCCTGAGATATAAATATTGCAGGATATCATAACCAAGATATTCGGTGGTTAACACCGGTGGATTTAATCAGACCTCAATGTGTCGTCTACTGAAATTCAGGCTAAAGCTGGAAGCAAATGAAAGAACAGCAGCAGCTAAGGAGATATTGAGGGAATGTGTTTGTTTTCCGTTTATAGAGTGAAGTGCTGCGTTTATGACCCATACAGGTGGAGTTTTATTACTCGGAATATGATGAATGACAGAGGAAACAGGTGGACAGCCTTCACATGTTCAAATAAATTTTGCTGCATTATTCTTTTGCTTTAGGAAAAACGGGTTTAAGTGCAGTAAAAACCAATATAGGCCGCCATTCTGCAGTTATTTCACTTGTAGTCACAGATTGCATTGCCTCTTGAAACAACAGGCTTTCATGTCTCCAGATGTGGGTTGCATTTACAACATATGTGGGCTGCATTTTATCATTTTTTACATTTTAATTCTCAGCTTAGCTTTTGGCTGTTTGGAATCCAAAGAGCTGTCAAACATCAGGAATAAAAAGAGGGAGGCTTTTGCAATGTCTCACAGTTTATCAACCCCAACGTGAAAGATACAGTGGTAAATATCTCTCTGCAGTGAAAACACAGGATGGACCTACGTGCAGAAACAAAAGAAGGAAATGAATCGTTTCTTCGCTATGTGGTGGAAACTTGTTCAGCTTCTCTTTAAGACACAAAAGAGACGCGTAGTCTCTGGAAGAACATGTTCCCAAAACAAAATCAAAATTATCAGGACTGGAAACAATATGTTTGATGTTTCTTCATAAATTAAAACCTGCAGCTTTTAACCAAAAACCAAGATTTCCTCCAGCAGCTGTACAAAAAAAAGGTTGTTGTTTCAAACATTCAAAAAAATTCAGCAGTTAAATAAAACAGACAACACTTCAATCTGAAATACACAGCCTTAGCCGGTCAGTTTATTGTGCATACATACGTCTCTGGACAGGTTCTCAGAGTTCTAACAATTCACAGCATTCTCCCCAGAACCTCTGCACCCCCTGGACAGACTGCACTTTCCAAAACCTCCCTGCACTCTGCTTCTTGACTCTCCGCCCTCTCCTTTTAAGCTGTTGGTCGTTTCCACCATGCAATAGAGGTCAGTAGTTAAAACGGTCACGACACTTTAATTTGAAATATGTAGCCTTAGCCGGTCAGTTTGTTGTTCATACATACCTCTGGACAATTTTCTGATAATACAGGTAGCTTATTGCATCTTTTAGCCCTCTCCCCAGAAACTCTGCACCCCCTGGACCCTCTGCACCTTCCGGAACCTCCCTGCACTCTGATTCTCGATTCAACGCACTCTCCCTTTAAGCCCCATCTCGTGTTCTCGTAACACACGATCTATTTGATAGGGGACAGAAGTTCTCCTAGCAATGTCTCCAAACAACTTCAAGAATTCACTTTATATAAGATATACCTGGTCTGGTATCCTGCTTGGCTGCAATGCCCTGTTGGACGGGGGGCATTGACTGGGATGATCCTCCCAGTAACTGAACTGTGTTGAACTGTCCTGTTCTCAACTTTTTACTTTCTGTAACATAGAAAGTTCTCTTATATCAGATCTTCTGTTCCTTCTGTGTTTCTGCTCTGTCTTCTCAAACCCCCAGACGGTCGTGGCAGATGGCCGCTCCTACTGAGCCTGGTTCTGTTGGAGGTTTCTTCCTGTTAAAGGGGAGTTTTTCCTCTCCACCGTCGCTACATGCTTGCTCAGTATGAGGGATTGCTGAAGGATTGCTGTGGTTGGAAAGTCTGCATCAACGGGGCCCAACCTCACGCCAATGACTGATGCAATCTGCTGGGATTCCTTAAATAGGAAACTCTTTAACTGATTGGAATGTTTGTATAAATGTATTGAAATGACTTCTTGTTAAGTGCCTTGAGATGACATCTGTTGTGAATTGGCGCTATATAAAGAAACTGAATTGAACTTTATCAGCTAGATATTAAGCTTCAACCAGCCTTTCTGACTTCAAACCCTGATTATTGTAGACATAACATCACATTTTATATTCCATCATTCTTCATTACCTCATGGCATCATCACATGCACATCACTTTCAACATTCCACATTACCTCATGTACTCTCGAAAGAATAATGTGTGGGTACGTGCCATATTCCCACAACAAAGCCCTATTTCGTGCCCTAGTGATGCATGAGCTGTTTGATAGGAGACAGAAGTTCTCCTACCAACATTTCCCAGCAATTCAAGGATTCACTTATCGGCTAAATGTTATTAGGCTTCAACCCTACTTTGACTTCAGACCCTGCTTACTTTAGAAATAGCATCTTATTCCACATTCCATCACATTCATCATAATGTCAGATTTCACATTACCTCATGTTATCTCAGGAAATAAAATTGTGTCCATATGTGCCATATTCCCACAACAAAAACTGTTTTTCATAATTTGAGCATCCAAACCAGTGTTTTGTTTTTTGCTTCTTTTTTTTCCTGGAGAAAATGACAGGCCTGCAGCTACAGCTCGTCAATGATGACTCAGCTTAAGACACGGGGCAGAAAAATAATTAATTGTAGTACAGCTGGACAACATTGGAAAAATCTGACATAGCGATTATTTCTAACCTTGCAATGTATATTGAAAGAAATACAGGAATTTTCAACAAGTCACTTGAATGGCAAAGCCTAGGTGAAAGGTTCACAACCCTGACCCTTATGGTACACTACCCTGCATGTTTTAGGTGTTTCCCTGCTCCTGCACACCTGGTTTAAATGAATGACTGATTAACAGGCTTCTGCAGCAATTGGAGGAACGCTAAGGAGGTTATGCAATGATTTGAAGAAATTGTGCTGGAGTGGGGAAACATCTATAAGAGTCAGTCCTGAGGACCAGGGATGGGAAACTCTAACCTTAGGTTATGCTGAAACCTGAAAAATCTTGCGCTGGAGATATTGGAAAATATTGCAATGAAAATATCAGTTGCCATATATGTCTGTTTTCTTCTTTCACCAGCTCTATCACACTGTGACCTTTAGCATTTTGGGCAACATTATTAGTGTTCAGTGTGAACATTAGTATGAAAAATGCAGGGTCATAACACTTGGAATATATAAGCCAACAATTACGCTCTCCAAACAGTTCTTTGCAATGTGAATATTGCACACTGATATTGCAATGATGATAGGGTATGTGTGACATGGTTTTTAAGCATGTTTTACCACATGTAACTAGATGGCACACAAGACCCCCTGTACAATTTAAAGAGAAAATATAATTTAACAACTTTCTTTTTAATTGTGTTCAGGCAACTTGTGATTGTTGAATCATATGCATGCATTAAATCAAGAACTATTTAAACATGGCAAAAGAGACCTGAGAGCAGTGCTTTAAAATATGAGTATATAATAATAATAATAATAATAATAATAATAATAATAATAATTATATCAATTTGGTCTTCAACTTGAATTTCAGGTCAGTCTGATACAAGTGTAATCGCTGATGTGGCAAAATCCACACCAAGTGTATGTTTACTAAGAGAAATTGCCTGTGGAAATGCAAGAAATATTTTTAATGTACAACAGCGCGTATCTGCTATCCAATTATTTCAAGCCAACTGCAACAGATGTAATGTCAGAAGGTTTATTTAGTGCATATTCACTTGAAGGCTTTGAAAAAAGTTGCCTTCAATGGAATCAAGTCAAGTTTCCGGAAGAATAAACTTTAAAGCTAATTTTCAGCAGGTATTAATAAAAAAAAAAAAACTCTTCCTCGTAAAACAGCAAAACACGCCCCTCACGTGTCACTCCCCTGCTAGTAGTACTGTAATTAATAGTACAATACCCAATCTACAATGAACTGTAGGTTATTTAACACCTGAAGGATGTTTCAACAAGTTCCACACAGTCCTCGCAGCAAAAACGCTGCAAACACCATTTTACGCCCACAAAGCTGTTGACCCTGTCCCTTCTGTGGACTTTGAGTTTGCTCCTGCAGGCTTTCATTATCAACTCTTACAGAACATAATGGATCCTTCACACCACACAGAGAACTGCATATATATGCAAACGGAGATTTCATCTCAGCAGCCACACAAAGGAAAACCAAACTTCATCACCCACACGAAGACAGCAACCAAGCAAGAAAGTAACCTTCCGATTGTAGCACTAAACCAAACACAAATAAAAAAATGAGAACAAAAAAACCTCAGGAACTACAGAATAGTGATGGCCTGGACAGTGCAACAGTTTAATTGTGGCTTTTATGATAACATTTAAGTTTTATTTGAAAATCTAACTCCAGAAGTTGCCAGTATCTCTGACAGTTTGAAATTCCTATTCATAAGCATCATCAAGTAAAATCACAGCGGCTAAGATCAACATCAACAAACCAATGGGATGAAATGACATGTTGATCAATATGACTACCACTGTTGTATGGATTATGCAGAAGGCACAGCCAATAGTAGATATAACAGCATTTAGCTAAATATTTTGTTTACTGAAACCAAATGCATGAAGGATTGCTGCAAAGTTAACCACTATTCTAATCAACTGTCCACAGTCGTCACATCCATGCTGAGGCTGAGCATATACTATCAATACTGTATTCATATACTGTACCTCAATTTAGATAACTAACAATGGGTGTTTTGACGGCATTTGTCATGCGATTTGAGATTCATTTGATTGTAAAAATTCGTCATTAACAAGAGTACACATCAGAAGTTGCATATATGACGTCAGCTAAAATTAGCTGGCACTTAAAATACTCAGCAAGACCTTGTAGAGCTCGTCCCGCGTGCTGGCTCTCACTCGACCGACTATTTTTCCCCCAGCATAGCGGTCACTTTCCACATGGCCAGATTTATAGTGGTTTTCTCCACGTTTAATGCTCCTTTGTCCTGGAAGAAGGACTTGAAGCTCACTAAACTCAGCCATTTTTCTTCCTCTCCTTGTGTGGTTTCTTAGCTGTAGTTCATTACGTGTTTTCACAAAAAACTTAAAGTATTGTTGCGTGGGCCACGGACGGGTAACAAACCGCGGTTTGTGAGCAGGATGAATAACCACTCCAAGCAGGGGATGTAATGTTGTTCTTCCTTTTAATGAAGAAAACCCAAAAAGAACAGTACAGCCGACAGTTTAAATGCTCCAACGCCGGTGCAGATGAACTTTCATGTCAACACCAGAGTCAGAGCATTTTATCTCCTCCTTTTGGCACCTGTCGAAAATTATTGCTTTTTTCGGTATCAAAATGGATTTTTAAAATTCATGGATATCATATGTTAAATCCATGGCACATTTCAAACGGAATCAGAAAATACCTTATTGCTCCATTGACTCATGATTTTTGACAGAGGATCCATGGACCGGAAGTTAATTGGCGTGACTCAGGCTCCCTATATGAGAAATATATTCAATGTGTCGCACTTTGTGCCTAAAACGGCAATTTAACTATTAGATTTCACGTTTGCCCGTCTGTATTGAGTTACCACTACTGAATGCTCCATCCCCTCAAAGGTTTTTAGTGAAAGAATCCAGGTATTTTGACCATTTAATGGGTCAGAGTTTAGTAATGATTCCTTTAATTTGTAGATTGTTATTCTGAAAAAAGTGTTTACCTCTAAGTTTCACATTATGTACATGCACAAATCAGCAGCATAATGCATAAGAAAATATTCACAGGTTTGTCAGGGAGCAGAAAAATAGATCAGAAGTCACAAAAAGCCAGTAAAAATAAATATCCTACTATTACAATAATACCTGTACTCTTCCTTTTGGCCTTCCTTAGTTTCAAGTTTGGTTTCTCAAATACTGAGCGCAATACATCCTACTTTTCTTTTAAAAGTAAGAACTTATTTTTCTTCAGTAGTAAACTATTAGTATAGGGACACGTCTTAAATACATATTCACCACCAAACAAAACTTAAATGGCGAAAACATGACTACAACTTCTCCCACATTTTCATGTTTGTTCAGAGGTGAGGACCGAATTGGGAGCAGGCACTTTATTCCTGTTTTAATTGACAATTAATGAAAACAGACATTAGCTGATCCGAGCACCTGGCTGAGGGCGAGCCATAATTAAACTCATTAGAATTAGAAAGGAGACTTTTGTTCTCGATCAGCCATTAAAGCAGCCAAAACACAAGGCGCCACGCCAAAGTAGTTTGTCTCTTTCCTTCATCCCTCTGCCTCCTGCAGCACTTTCAATCCTTCACCAACTTTATTAATAGAACAATCACTTCTAGACCTTGGCCTTGCACTCCCTTTTATGACTGTGCACCCTCCCTCGTAGCTCACTGCAACTACTTCAATTTTCTTATTCATTGCACTTTCTCATTTTCTTCTGATTACTGACAAAACATGTTTGTGCAAGTAGTTTATGCCACTAACTTGTTTTCAAGAAGAAAACAACAGTTTTCTAACTTTTTGGACACTGTCACAGCTCCAACTGTTGGCTTTTTATGGTCCCCAGGCAATCTGAATATTCTGTTTCAGCAGATTGTGTTTTGCGAGTGCTCTGGTTTGTCTCCATGAGCAAGATGGTGAGCATCTCACAGTTTTTATTAGTTCATCTGGGTGGAAATTAATGAAGTGATTTGATGAAATATTAAACAGCACATGTCAAATCCAATCAACAGATTGCTTTTTTTCCCAAAAGCAAAGAAATCTTTAATCATACATGCAGGGACAGTTGATTTCTTCATTTGTACATTATAATTAGATATTTGTATCTTAAACAGTTTTACAGATGAAGCACAAGATGAGAGGATTCATAAAAATCCAGTGCATTTTCTTTGATCCAGTTATGAAAGCTTAATCTTCTAGGAAAAGCCAAGATTGCCACAATAAAAGTGAAATAAACAGGGCATTATTTTAAGTCCTCCTCACAACAGATTAAGACCAACAATCTCCCGGATCTGAAACACCATTTAAATGCCACTGGATTGAGGCAAATTTGTAAAACCTCATTGTGTGAAAGCAAATGTGATGTGACTGCACTCTTTGTGCTTGGCACAAAGAGTTCCTCCAAGCCTCTTTCCTGGCCATGCTATAAATTTCCCCAAAAGCATAGTAGGTTTTGCACCTCGACCATCAGTTTCAGTCTTACTACAGAGGAGTACACCTCATCAGCAGCATGTGAAGATGCCACAAAGAGGGTTTCTGTACAAATACTGTGCACCGCAACGCATACGGTTTTGTGCAATAATGTTAAGCAGTCTGACCGCAAAATGTGGTTAGTGCACGCCGACAAATCCTTAATCTGTGGGCTTGACAAAGCAGTTAGTTGATCACGTACAAGCTGCAATGTTTTTGGTTAAGTCCCAAATTATATTAGAAACCCTATTAGGTGCTGCTTGCATTATGTTCTTTGCCACATACTCCTCCCTTTACTTCCTTGTTGCTAAATACTATGCCATCGCTTCTGCCCGACAGCCTTTTGCATTCTAAATACATACAGAGGAACAAAACTTGGACTTGGTGCAATTTGGAGGAGTGCACTTGAAATGCTAAAATCTAATGTCAATGCATTCAGTGTGCTCAATATTAATATCGCTTAGGTTGCAATAACTGTAATTCAAAGTTTCTAGACCTCCCACTATGCATCCAAATGTAATTTTAATAGATTCGACAGTCTCACAGTGGTACAAGACCACACCTCACACAGATGACAGTGCTTAATGGGAGTAAACAGAGGGTTGAAGCACATATAAACATAAGAGGAAAATGACAAAATGTGGATTTACTGCAATATTTACCAATATTGCTATTGCATAACTTTCTAATATCATACATCCCTAGTATTCACTCCTCACCAGATAGGGGCCCCAATGCATTTAGAGCTCAATGCACACTATGTGCAAAGAATGCAACCTGCCTGGTATATCCATCATACGGCTGTAACTTTAACTTGTGGCCATTCCTACTTTAAATCCTGCTGAGTAAGCCTTGGACGTACCCGAATGCCACATATCACAGATAAAACTACAACTCCTACCAGGCTCCTCCATGCAACACCCAAGACTCTGATATGCTAGCAACGCTGAACGAATATATAACAGATGAAAATCTGAAGTATACGTCATTGCAAACTTTCACCTTAAAAGTTAATCAGTTTGCATCACCTAACCTCAGCTGTAGCTACAGACCCACACAAAACTTTTTACCAAGATCTGATTAAATTTACTCAGTATAGATTATCCTCTAACACAATCTTCCTTTTAAAGTTCATGACTCATGAACTTCTCTGCCAAGATGCTTTACACAAACTTGTAATATTCAATCACTTTCCTTCAGTCCCACACTTTCAGGAGATTATCTCAGTAAAGAAAAAGGGTGTTTTCAAGGCTCACTACACAGGTTCTCTCCCTCCATATCGATCTACTACAAACAGTCTTGGAGATGAAATGTCACTCTAAAGCAGTTTGTCCAAGACAGTTGTAAACATGTCGCGACTGCCAGCCTCTGGCTCTAAAGGACCTCAACAAGGTCTTTTGTGAATGTGTCAAATGGAGAGCTGTTAAAGACAAAGTTGTTTTACAACTAAGAGTGCTGCATGCTGTACCTTAACCTGGTTTTCCATCTTTGTTTCCAAATCCTAATCAAAATGGCAAACTAGACTTTCTAAAAACGCCTATGTGTGCATCGTAATGTTATGATACTCTCAGAATAACAGATATTTGTAATTTCCCCTTAGTCTGAGTGGCACATGGAAGCATTTAGTCTGTTAAACAGTATTAAATAGTTCAGGACAAATTTAGACTAATACTAAGACTAATGAGGCAAAAATTTGGATCAACAAAGTCCTACAACACTCGATCTAATAAAAACTTCAACTTCTCAACACAAACAAACATTGTATAAGAAAAAATACAAACATAAAAAAAAAAACTACTAAACTGTATCTAAACAAAAAAAAACTAAAAAAGACGATCAAATGATACACAGAATACAGTGGACCCCTGGTATTCGCGGGGGTAAGGGACCACAGCTGCCAGTGAATAGCCACCACTAAAAAAACCATTATAGCTGTTTATTTTAATAGTTTAAACCGAATATACTTTATTGTGCCTTAATACACACAGTTGAAACCTTAGCACTACCTCAGAAGCCAATATCTAAAGTCTTCCTTATCCTTGCTCTTGGGGGTGCAGCCAATCACCACCACAGAAAATGAATGGCACTCTTGGATTGGCTGCTTTGTAAAAGTTAGCCAATATCACTTCAAGTAGCAATGTGTCTAGTTATTTCAGCTCCCCAAGCTGCATTTTCTTTAAAAATAAATTGAGATTTTCTATGAAAACATCTGCAAGTAGGCATTTTTTTTGCGACTAGTGAACAGCAAATAGGCTTGGTGTCCACCATAATACAGACCAAATTAGAAAGCAGTCAGCTTTGTATTGAAC
Organism: Valencia hispanica; assembly: GCA_963556495.2. Lineage (NCBI taxonomy): Eukaryota > Metazoa > Chordata > Actinopteri > Cyprinodontiformes > Valenciidae > Valencia > Valencia hispanica. Next base: position 34,000,904 of record OY747714.1, read on the forward strand.
ACACTTTCTATGAAGTAAAGTGATTATTTGATCATCACCTGCATGATCAGAATCAGTTAAACTGTGCTGGACGAGTGAAATCCTAACAATGATAGATCGAGCATTTATTTTGTTATATTTATTGCAGTTTTCTTCCTAAAGAGTAGCAGTCACTACTAAGAAAAAAAATACAACTCCACACCAGGAGAAGACAAACCCTAAATGAGTTCATTCATAGATGCACCTTTTATCTTTCTTCTTGAACAGATTATATTTCCTGATTAGAATATTTAAAAACTGATGCAGCTATGTTTCACAAGAAAAGTTCATCTAACCATGATTGTTCAACCAGTGCACTGCAGGGAAAAGACATTTAAACATTTGCTATTATTGCATGTGGAATAATAGGACTGAGCTGTTTAAAATTGTTTAAGAAAAGTGGGATTTTGAACTTAAGCCATTAAAGGAGAAGCTTGGTCAGAGAAGGTCCAGTTCAAGTTTAACCATGAAAAAACAAGTTTTTCAGAGCTAGATGAAAGCAAGCAAGGATCTGTTATTGTTAATCAAAACAACCTCCAACATCACTTTTAGGACATAAGGAGCAACATTTAGATAAAGTGCTCTGTTTTAATAAAAGGAGGAACATCTGATTATTCAAATTTCCATGCAAGGCTTTCTACAAGATGCATAATGCATGTTTTTGGTTCAATTCAATTTTAAACCACATAGTGGTTTACTGAATGCTGCATGCATTATGAATTATATGAATTGCTTGGAAAGATTTTATATTTATAAGCAGGGCCTAAGATGGCCACATACTAGTCGGTGAGGAGAAATAAGGTGTTCTTTCAATTATTCTTGTTTAATTGGATTTAAAACTCAGAAAAAGGCTGAAAAGCAGACCAGGGTTTTAACTGTAAAAGGTCTAACAATGATTGTATAATGGTGAAAAAATGAATGTAAAGAGTCACCATATGAAGAAAAGACCAATCTAAAATCGAATGTTGTTCATCAATAGGAGATAATCTGTTAGTTTAGTGCAGTTTCAACACATCTGAATGAGCACTGGGTATCTCAAAACTGCATTATAATTTGTGCATTTATTTTTTCTGAGGTAAAAACTGGGAGTTATTTCACTTCCTGGCGTATCGCATTAATCTGAGTATTCAACAGATGATACAGCCTTAAAACTCACCAAAACTGTATGCTAGCGTTATCGATTACTAGAACAGTCACAATTAACTGGTATGTAGTAAGACTTTTAATTAAAAAACCCACTTTGTGCAGACGTTTCTCTTCTGTGAATATACATCTCCATTTGTTTGCACATCACTGGGTCTGTGTAATCACGACTATGCATCAGAACTTCGACCAGACCACAAACATTCATACTGGCTGCAGAGAGCGCGGCCATAATTCATGCACCATTAATCCCTTTCTTCTGTCAGTTACTTTAGAGTAATTCAGGTTCCTTACTCTTCTGACTGCACTGGAGGTATATTTTATCAATGTTTCAGTCATTTGGGTGAATCTAAATTTGTCTCGTTAAAAGAAAAACCCCAAAAAACGTTAAAATTTATATTTAATCAGTGTGGTATGTAAACACATATGCTATCTGAACTAGTGATTAAATAACTAAATATAATATGTCAGAGTGGAAATGAATGTAGCTCATAATGCCAAGCTATGTAGTGTTCCTCTGATCTGTTCGCTCCCATCCCATCACCTGCAAAACAGATCAGAGGACAGTGCCATTTAATGAGTGGGTTATATGATCAAACAGCGGTGGATAACAGGAGTTTTAAAAAAAGTTAAACAATGCTTTAGAGAGTAAATATCACAGATGATTGCTACTACAGAAGGTCACCAATTAATATCTGAAGGGAACATCTACGGTGAGAAGAGACATTCTGATGAGATGGGGGGACAGCTAAACATTTGTCATCGTTGCTATAGCAACATGCTTTTAATCAGATCTGGGTTTATATGTTTTAATTTATTGCCTTTTGATTAATTGTACAGAATTCAGATTTGGAGTAAAGCATTTACCTACATGTAGCGGATGCAAAAATTACAATTACAATAAAATGCAGTGACTGTAAATAGTGACAAATAGAGGGGTAAACACTAACAGGTTGAACACACAAAACTAAAAACTAAAAACACGTTCTGTGAAATGTAGAACTACTTCTCTATCCAACATAGTTGCATGATGACTTATTATTAAAATTGCTGCTTTTCTTTCTATAAGATATTTGTAATATTTAACTACATCTGGATCTGTGTGGTAGGATAAAACAAGGCATCAAAGTGAAGCCACAACATTATGGTTTTCACTAAACCAAGGAAGAAATTGCTATACTTTATCGTGATACAATCTCTGTTTGACTAAAGTTACGTCATTAAAACTTTATAGTAAAACCAACCTTAAATACAATGTCCAATCTAGAAAATGTGATAGTGATTTTTCCCCTATATTATGGTTTGAAATTCAATATTTGTATCCACAACATACTGCTCGATTAACCTAAGCCAACAAATACCAATAAAACAATTTATGAGTTTAAGCAACTGTTTGATGCTTTTGGATACGAATCTGCAAGTTCCCCGATCACAGTTTGATTGTTCTGATTGTTTAATAGTTCATCATTGTTTTGACTACAACTTATGAGCCTGATACCCATGTTCAGATCTCAAGCAGCTTTTCAGGTTAGGTAAAAGCCTTCAGGAAATTAAAGTCCAGCTATGTTTAAGCACTTTTTGCTATAATCTCATTTTTCAAAACGTGTTAAATATGTATTCATGAAGTCATTCACAAAAAGCTTGAATGTTTTTGCATTTTTAGCATGATTTCATTACTTTTCATTGTTTTATTTGTCCTTTTGTGGTGCTGCTCATCTTTGTCTGTTCATCACTAAACCAGTTATAAAATGGTCTGCTTGCAGATATCTTACAAAAGTCAGAGACATCTATCGATACATTTTATTTTCTATATAGCAAACAAAGAAGCACCAAAAATGCTCTGTCTTGTTTTTTGTCAGCCAGTGTTATACTGTGTAAATGTACCTTTACATAACAGGTGGAGCTAAAATGGAGCCTAAAAAAACCTTAAGGGACTTGTTTGATAGTCAACATGCAGCAGTTCTCTACCGGATGGCATTGCATTTGACATTTTCACTTTTTATCATCTTCTGTACGGTCCATGTCCATGCACCTGCATGTCTATCATCATATCTGTATTTGCACATGCTGTGAACCTTTAGTCTGAGCGTGCACAGAATGAGCAAAATGTGTGTGAAGTAGAAAATGTCACGCAGAGCCAGAGAGAATAGGGGAAGGGGGTCATGGAGAAAAAAAAGAAACGGGACGACATGAGGCAGGAGGGCAAAGACCGAGCAAGATAAAATGACAAGGGAGGTGGACTGATGCATAGAGACCTGTGTACCTGAGGACAGGTTCTATCATTTCATATTAGGATTCAGTGATTATATTGAACATTAGTAAACCTAGCTTTTTGGAGTTTCGTGGAATTACTGCAATCAATTAGACATTCATTTCCAGAACTTTGTGGGCAAAAATGTTGAGCTTCAGCTGGAGTTTCAACCCAGCTGACCCAAATGCAAATAAGCAGGTATCTTAAAAACTTGAGATATTGAGGTGGGGTTTTTCAACCATTTGATTTATGTTTTTCAACCATTTGATTCATGTTTCAGGCAACTGGGCCTTGACACTAATTTACTAAGTCTAGTCTTGCCCCATTTTAATCCTCACTCTCTGTGCATCCTCTTCAGGTTAACTGGGTGCCTCCTTTGCAGCAACCATTACAGCCACAGTCTGTTTAAAGTTCTTCTTGGTTTCCAGCAACACCACCTTATAGTGTCTTAGCTTATACCAAACAAAACTTGTACAGATTATTATTATTTATTTTTTTTACTAGCATGCCTTTCTCTCATAGTAAGTGCATTTACATAGAAGAAAAAGGCACTCTATGCTAAAGAGCTCAGTTTGGGCTCCAATACAAAAGCTTAAGATTGAATTTAAAAATCTGTTAAATAATTTAAAGTGCTTTTAAGATTAGCTCCCAATAGTGAAAAACCACGCAGGTTTAAATTATGTCAAAGTTTATTACAAAAATCACTGCTCACTAAATAAAAAAAGAGTCAGAGACTTTTTTTCAGAAATAGTTAGCAGATTAGTCAGAACTTTGTCTGGTTTGGTGAAGAGGCAGTACTGACTTTTATTTTTGATTACATTTCAGGCAATGGTTGGTAGTGGCAGAGACCACTATTTTTATTTTAGAGGAAGGGAGCTAAACGTTTTACACGTATAATAAAACTTAGGTAAGTATAAAATAGTATGCATAAAACCCAGGTCAGAACAGGCCTTGGTTTTTAGGGTCAGGGTCCAAATACCGTTTTCTTTTTCTTTAAAAAAATAAATATGCATTAAAAAACGAATGGGTAAAGCACTACTGCTAGCAAGGAATGTTGAAGCTAGTAGACTAAATACATCAAAAGATTAGTCTTCTAGTAACTTCACTTTAACATTTCAAAAATGTCCAAGAGTTGAGGTCTGCCCTTCCGGCCATGTATCACTAAAAACTGTTTCAAACGGGCAAATTATACAAAATAAAAAAAATTTTGTTTAAATAATCTTAGCCATCATGCAAAACAAGAAAATACTGAACTGAATAACATTTCTACCATGTCTTCTGTTGCTCTGGATGCCTTTAAACCTGAAACGTTTTCAAACCGCATATCAAAGCAATGGTAAATGGGTCTTGATGCTTCTGCCTGATGTCATTACCAGCCATTCTTGCATTGCTTTGTGTGGTGTGCTTTCGTTGGAATCCATCAACTACTAATTGAAAAAAAAACAGAAAAAAAAACAAAAAACCCATGTTTATGTTCTCCTTTGGGTTAAATTGGCGAATGTCGGAAATGTATGTTTTTGACTGCATCCACCATACTGTGATGCCTATAACGAAATTTTAATACTACAGTACATGTATTATTTAAGCTCTGATCTGTGTTTAATCACTAGTTTCATTATTGCCATTAATATAATTTTTCAGCTTCTAATCACAACTTATTTACAGTTTTATTCTTTATCTCAGTTTTGTTTTATGAGTTTCAGCCGTTCTATTGAATGTATAACATTCTATAAAACTCTTATTTTGCTTTTCTAAAGCTGATTTATGACTCAAAACAGCTGCATTAGTTCTATAATCCAATCTGTGAGGACACATTAATTTATATCCCAATTAAGCCCAAACATAAATCTCCAACACTTGAGTGCAAATAAATCAGCTGTGTGCTCGCTCAATGAATCACAGCTTCTCTTGTTTTTCAGGTTTTATTCAAATAAAGGAGAGAGAGAAAAAACACTTTCAAATGGCAGAACAGTAAACTTATGATGTGTAGATCTTTGGAAAAAGTGGTAAAACAATACAAAAGGCTTGACTCGCTCTGTGAGGGCATTAGGAATCTGCAAACTGCAGAGCAAAATGTCGTTAATTATAGATTGTTGCTGAAGTGTTTATCCATAATTTCTATGAAATATTCAATCAAACATATTTTACTTAATTACTTAAAAATTAGTATTGAAGCTGAAGAACGTGTCGGGCTATTATCAAGAAAATTCAAAAATGGCTTTAATGAGCTTACAATACTGATGTCGCTTTTTAAACACATAAAAGGCCTCTACAGGCTGACCTCTAGAAACATATGAAACAGAATCTATATCAGTAGGTTTATTTGTAACCACAGACTAGATACATCAGTGTCCACCAAAAGGTACCTCTAACCTGTTTAGACCAGCCTTCTAAAAAGAAAAACTGTGTAATTGTAAGAAACAGCAGCTTTTAAAAAATAAAGGTAAGCTCCCTCTTTAATGTTTTTTTTTATATTATTCAGGTGCAAACTATTGGAATAAAATGGACTAGAATTTAAAATGAATTGATCAAACGGGTCAACATTTACTCAACGTCTAAAGAAAAAAAAACAAGAGATGGGAAATCTATTTAATCTCTATTGTTAGGAGGAATAAGAGGTTCGGATGCACCCTGACCAGGCACTTCTTTTCTTCTTTAAATGGAGTCACTCACTGGCATTAGAAGACGTTCCATGTCTCGAGGGGACAGGGTTATCTTTTCTTAATTTCACACCTATAAACCACCACTTACATGGTATTTAAATTCATGAATAATTTAGTAATCCTTATGTGCTTGCAAGTAAAATTGGAAAGAGATTATATAAAACCTACAATCAGTAAAGAAAGTAACATCAACCTGTTCAGGGACCACAGGTGGAAATTAGCATGTCTGCTATAGTATAACCTGGTATCAATGCATCTTTCCTTTGTGGTCAATGTTAAATTGTACACTGTCCTTTTATAAATGAACCCATACCATACCAAAATAGGCTGTTTTCATAACATGTTCATTAGCTTGTTTTTGCAATTAAATTTTCAGGATTTCTCCTTTCTTCAGGCCTGCTGCCCTTTGTTGCATCTTTCCTATTTAGATGGATTCATGCATTAACTTTGCACCTCTCATTTAGTTGTGAAACAAAAAAAGCTGCACTTGCATTTGTTTTAACATTGTGCAAATTTCAAATTTTAACACAAAGTAAAGGAAGGAGGTGGAGATAAGGCAATAGCCTGACTGGAAGTGTGAAGCCTGATTAGCTGGGTTAGATATTTTCACAGGGTTCCTTTATTTCTGTCATGTTTACTAAAGTGTGGGTAACTTACAGATCTTTTTCTTTACATTTATAACACGAGTGTTGTGTTAGGTATTTATCTAAAAGAAAAAATGCCAACATTTTGCTCAGTCAAATGGCTCCCACCTACCTGAATGCTGACACAAAGGCTTTTGTAACAACTCGGTCACTCATAACTGCCAGCAGTGTTTACACTACGCTAAAGATAATCTTTTCAAGTGACCTACCAAGTGCTACAAGCACAAGGTCCACCTTTAAGAGACTCTTGAAGACACAGTTTTTCAGAGAGCGCCTCCTACACAATACTCCCTACCATCTCTTTCTGCCCTTTATTTCTACCCAGTCACATCTGGGAACCAATCTAGCGGTCTTTCTTCTAGGTCTAGTTAGCTTTGACATTAACCGCATTCTTATATCCTCATTTGTAGGTCACTTTGGATAAAAGCTACTGCTAAATGCATAAACAAAACATAAACAGAATGACTAAATGTTTTAGGTGAAGACAACGCGGTTAAAGTGGCTCAAGAGCTGCAGAAAGTTACGGCTTAAGAGAAAATGAAGTGTGGGCGGCATAATGAATGAAATGTAAAGAGATGTGTGGTGGGAAAATTCCTATGCAATTAGGATTTAAGTATATATTCTCTGTCAAGGGAATGTATCTAGGGTAAGATGACAAAGTTAGGGGAAGCATGCTTTGCTATCGGACTGGCATGAACCAGTTCTCTAGAGGCTGGGCGTGAAGATTGGAGAAGACGTGCTGCAGAGATAAACAGTGATTGCTGAATATCATTTAAACGGTTAGTCAGAAAGGTTGGGGAGGGTGATGCATGAGTAATCTCTGTCCCCTCATTCATGTTCTGGCCAGACATGTTTGTATTAAATAGTTAAATGCCTTCTCAGTCTTCTTTATTATGGAAACCCTGAAGCATTTTCTGCCGTTACAGATGCTAAATGCTTGGCATTAGGTGTAGGTGGCATTCAGAGAAACAAAAAGTAAACAGAGGGAACATTTACAGAAGGAATGTCAATGGTTGCCATGAGCATTCTTCTGTGGCATGTTACCGTGAAGCACAAGTTGACAGAGCCTACGCTCCCTTAATGACGAGATTGTTAGTCTTAAACAAAGATCTTGAAGCAAACTCACATGCAGACAGTTTTTGCATTTTACAGCAGTAAATACAGCTTCCCGACTTGCACATAAAGAGAATAAATGACACCAGAAATGGTTTAAAAAGTGAATAGAGTGACATTACACACATTGATCAACTTGTAGGAACAAGCTTCAGCAGCAATGACTGTAAGTCTTCCCATTGACATGAGGAACTACAAGCTATGCAGCCTTTAGCTATCCTTGTCTTTTGTGCTGATATTACATCCAGCCTTCCTATTTTCTAACTGGTAGTACAGCCTCCACCAGAGGGATACTTGGGAATCCCACAGTTGCTGACAATGACCTGGTCTCTTTTTTCTATAGGTAAAATAGTTTCAGATTACTAATAAGTGGCCTGAATTAAACATTTGGCACATTATCGCATTTGAAGGTTGACATCCTTATTAGACTTTAAGATACATGTTTTGAAAGTTAACATGATTTCCTTAAGTCTAAATAACATATCTGCAATGTAGTTTAGTGAAAATAAAAGATTACAGTGCTGGAGGCTTTTTGTCCTGCTTGTTTCCTGGGCAAAAGAGACTTAACTGCATTCCTCCCCTTCTCTTCAGTAGGGTAGTTGTTCTAAGATAATTGCATCCACTGTAACCTTTGAAGAGTCTTTTCAGTTTTTCAGCTTGTTGGTTCGCATCAACGCAGAAAATCAAGCTCAGGTCAGCACTCTGAAAGCTGTTAGAAAAACAGATTGTATCCCTAAAGACCAGCATTTCTGTCATCTGCTGTCAGCCTGGGATAAACAGCAATGATCTTTTTAGAGATTGTTTTGACTCTAGTTGAGGTCGAGGAGAAAATGGATCACTTTTCCTTTTTATATGAATAAGCTTAATTACAGAAATGACAAATATCTTGCAACAAAAAAAGATAAAAATTACCCTCTAACAATAGCTCACTTTTTAAGTCATACAGGACAAAAAAATACACAAAAATCTGAATTTATATAGAGAATAAGTATTTTATTTTCAATGTAATAAAAAAAAATTAAAAGCAGCATTCTCACAGAGACTCATAAAAATTGTATACTCCAGTCTTTGTTTTTTGCTGTCAATTTAATAGATGAACTCTGACTTTGCAGCCTTTCATAGTTTTTGTGTCAGTTTGACCTATATGATCTTTGGCACCTGTCATAAACAAAAACAAATATGACAACTATGTACACAGTCCACTCTGCCACATATTTGTCATGCCTGGGACGATATAAAGGACATTTTTTTTGCGGTTTGTTTGTAAAGCAACACTTGAGCTGACATCTTGTAGACAGCAGCTGCCCTAGCATAATACACAAAGACGATACTAAATTAAAGTGTAAAATATCTGCTGTAGTATGTAAATTTCGAGCAGCATGGCTGAAACAAAAAATGTACAGACGGTACACCATGCTTCTATGTTTTTGTCATTTTAATTTAATTATGAAAAACAACTTTTGACCGCTTTTGAATCTACTATCAATTTGGCAAGTTTCACATCCCAATTAATAGATTTAATAGTGAATCGGCACACCACTAGTAACTGGCGCTATGGTTAATCTGGGTTTATGATCGACTTACTGTCCATTGACATGCGAGCATGCGAGTTGTTTTTTTGACATGTCATAAGGAGTAAATGGTTGTAGATACCTCTGTGGAGACGAGTCATAGTTTTAAAAAGATTAAACCTGAGACTTCTATTCAGAGTTGGGTTTTTAAATGTTTAACTAAGAGGGCTTTTTTCAGTCATCTGTCGAACTACTTGTCCCGACCTTCCTAGTCCAAAATATCCACATTGTGATCTTCATAAGAATATCCTTTGTCCTCGAGTGTAGATGAGCTCAAGAACAAGGGACTATTATCACTAACTGACCAGACCTGCTGTACTTTCCAGCAATGAATATTTCACCATAATGTCAAAAGGAAAAGGACTAAGATTAAATTAAAAAAAAATTTTTTTAAACTGAATGAGAAGTTTAATTTCTAAACCAGTGTTTCCCAACCAAGGAGGTCTTCGGGAGTTTGCAGGGGGTCCACACAATATTGTCTTTGCCAAGTTTTTAGGTTACCAAAATTATGTTCATAAATATTACATTTTTGAAATCCAAACGACAAAAAGGATATATTTGTAATCACTAGATTTTCTTTAAGCTCTGTTGTCTCTTATACTCTAGTCTAATATTCATAATATTTTTGTATAGAGTTACATGCTTTTTCTTTACTTGTTAAATTGATCTAGATAAATGTTTATTTTTGTGGCACTAGGCCACTCATTCAGTTGTTGGGAAAACTAATAATGTGGCTTCCTACCTGCCCAACTGGAGCAGCCATCATTGATTACATGTTTTAACAAGGAAGTGAGCTGACTGAAACATTTCTTGTCCTGACAAAGGCCTTGCTGGCTGAAACGCATAGGCAGGTTTTTATTTGACTAACCATGGACCAATAAAATGCAGTTTTAGAATCTGTAAACATGGTTTTGAATATCTCCTTAATATCTTCATTAGACATGTAAGATTGGGGATCAGAAACAGTTTTTAAAACCCAAATAACTTATAACCGTGCAGTTGGTGTCAATTCATAGGTCCCTGGCTGCAAATATGTGGTTGTATTTAAAAGTCCATTGCTGTGGCTAGTCATAGCAGTTGCTGTGGTAGTGGCGACAGTACACAATTCCCTTGCTTGCCTCCCACAATACTGTGCGACGGGCAGATAAAGTTGGCTAGAATTTAAGCTTACAACATGTTTTCTGCTTAGCATGTGGGACTCCAAAGCAGTCAATTCCATGATTGTCCCCAGCTTAAATGTTTGCAGCAGATCTGACAAAAAGCCTCATGATTGTTACCAGGCATAGGTGCGACCTAGTCATATTTCATGTTTTGCGGCCACTGCGGATTATATTAACACTTGCCCATTGGGTTCCTGCTAGAGTACTACATGTTGCTTTGATTATAGGAGAGGACACATTTCCCACCGCGCGTGCTCCTGCAGGCGCAGTTCTGGATATGGGCTGTCGCAAATGGTGGCTGTAAACCATAGCAACAAGTGCAGTGTCGTAACGTGCACTTCGCCATAATGTTTTATCTATAAATACCAAATCTAAATGCTTATATATGACAAATTGTTTAATTATTCTAAAAAAGATGCCAAATTTAAGACTATAATTAAAAACAATGACTTTTTTCTGAAATATAATGCTTTTAAGGCCTGAAATTTGACTCTACTGAATTCAATACTTTTTTAATACTTTAAAGACCCCACGGCTACCCTGATATAGCCTACAGTGTAAAACAAAAAGAACAGGAACAAAAACCTACAATTGGCATTTTCTGTAAATAAAAGCTTGTATTGAATCAATTAGTAATGCGTCTTGTGTTGTCTTGGACACAGACAAGGGGGTCCTTGGGAACCACTGCTCCAAACAATCAAGTTAAACACACCTTTTTCACAATCATTTTCAAAAAGCTACTTGGGCAATAAAAGCTTGTCATGCATCTACAATTTCCCAATATTGTCACAATGCAACAGAATAATCTGTAGTCTTGATTTGACACAAAAAAAACAATCCATCAAGTCACGCCAATCAGTATCGTGCCCTCTAATATCTCTCCATAAATACGCTTCAGGTTCTTGACAACTTCTCAGTGTTTTCTTCGAGTCAACAACAACAAGATGAACAACCGAGCTGCTGGGGTACCGCCAAGACAAAACACGTAGCTGATGTTCCTACCTTGACCCCTCGCACTCTGAACTCTGCCAGGGCTCGACTCATCTTGGAGGCGGCTGTGTTCAGATCCTTTCCGCTGGCGATCACTTTCACGAGCAGCGAGTCGTAGTGAGGAGAGATGATGGCGCCCTGAAAGGCCGAAGCGCTGTCCAGCCGGATTCCCATGCCTTCACCACTCCTGAAGACCTGTCAGAGGTGACAACACGGCAAAAGTTTAATTCCAGCGTTCTTCAGACACGTCTCACACACACACTGAATACAGATAAATACATATGCATTGTTTGTAAACTATATCGATAACTTCAGACATTCTAAACCAGGGGGGGACCTGAATCAAATTATGGTTCATTAGCGGAACATCATGACATGCTAAGGAGCTAGTTGGACCTTTTGAATCTGCTGTGTTGGAGCCTCATCTAAAACTAGCAAGACACCAGCCCTTGAGGGCTATAGCTGAACACCCCTGTTTCAAACATGAATCTGAGTCAGGCAATTTTTTTCCCTATGATTAAGTGAACCTAATCTGAAGCAAAAACATAAAAGTTGAGCATTTTCTGCATATTTGTCAAAATTATAAAATGATAAAACAGTTCAACTCTAAATTTTTGAGAAAATCTAAAATATTCATATATTACTCTCTAAGATGTGACTAACCCTCCTCAGGTTTCTGCTTCACACAGTAGGGCACTTTCTAAGTTACATTTATATTTTCAGAAAAATTGACATTTTGCTGGGCTTGCAGGTCCTCTTCTCATCTAAACAGAAGTTCTGGTGACAAAAGCTGTTTTAAAAATGCTTTCTGAAGCGGAAATATTACAAACTAATTTTAGTTGGATCAATTAAGATATGATGGCGTAGCAGCCAACTCCTTGTATCCTCCTTAATTAGATCATGTTATTACGGGACTTTCCTTCATGTTTCTTGCTTTTCCGCGGACTCCTGCTCCATGAAATTTTTTACACATTAATGAAGTGTAGGGATGTGTATTGGTAAAAATCTGACGATACGATATATTGTGATACTATGAGTAAGACTAAACTCAGCAAAAAAAGAAACTTCCCTTTTTTTAGGACTGTGTATTTCAACAATAATGTAAAAATCCAAATAACTTTACAGATCTTCATTGTAAAGGGTTTAAACAATGTTTTCCATGCATGTTCAATTAACCATAATCAATTAATTAACATGCACCTGTGGAATGGTCGTTAAGACCTTAACAGCTTACAGAAAGTAAGCATTTAAGGTCACAGTTCTAAAAACGCAGGACACTAAAAAGACTCGTCTACCGACTGTGAAACACACCCAAAGAAAGATGCCCAGGGTCCCTGCTCATCTGCGTGAACGTGCATTAGGCATGCTGCAGGGAGGCATGAGGACTGCTGATGTGGCTAGGGCAATAAATTGCCATGTCCGCACTGTGAGACGCCTAAGACAGCGCTACAGGGAGACAGGAAGGACAGCTGATCATCCTCGCAGTGGAAGACCATGTGTAACAACACCTGCACAGAATCGGTACATCCAAATATCACGCCTGCGTGACAGGTACAGGATGGCCACAACAACTGCCCGAGTCACACCAGGAACACACAATTCCTCCATCAGTGCTCAAACTGTCCGCAATAGGCTGAGAGAGGCTGGACTGAGGGCTTGTAGGCCTGTTGTAAGGCAGGTCCTTACCAGACATCACCAGCAACAATGCCGCCTATGGGCACAAACCCACCTTCGCTGGACCAGACAGGAGTGGCAAAAAGTGCTCTTCACTGATGAGTCACGGTTTTGTCTCACCAGGGGTGATGGACGGATTCGTGTTTATCGTCGAAGGAATGAGCGTTACACCGAGGCCTATACACTGGAGCGGGATCGATTTGGAGGTGGGGCAGTATATCACATCACCATCGGACTGAGCTTGTTGTCATTGCAGGCAATCTCAATGCCTTGCGGTACAAGGAAGACATCCTCCTCCCTCATATGGTAACCTTTATGCATGCTCATCCGGACATGATCCTCCAGCAGGATAATGCCACCAGCCATACTGCTCGTTCTGTGCGTGAGTTTCTGCATGACAGAAATGTCCGTGTTCTTCCATGGCCAGCGAAGAGCCCGGATCTCAATCCCATTGAGCACGTCTGGGACCTGTTGGATCGCAGGGTGAGGGCTAGGGCCATTCCCCCCAGAAATGTCCAGGAACTTGCAAGTGCCTTGGTGGAAGAGTGGGGTAACATCTCACAGCAAGAACTGACAAATCTGCTCCAGTCCATGAGGAGGATATGCACTGCAGTACTTCAACCAGCTGGAGGCCACACCAGATACTGACTGGTACTTTTGATTTTGAGCCTCCCTTCATTCAAGGACACATTATTCTATTTTAGTCACATGTCTGTGAAACATTTTGTTTACTGAAAGTTAAAACAGTTGAAAGTCAGAGGAGCTTTTTTTGCTGAGTTTATATATTGTGATCTTTAAAAATGAATTTAACTGTAGAAAAACTGTCACAGGATTCTAAACACTCATACCTAATGCATCCAGTTTTATTACTAGATCTAGCTTATCCACTGGAACGAAGAAGGTGAAAACAGCCACCAACTACTTTAGCGGTCAATATACTTTAAATTTTACTTAAAAAATTATTGTAATTATTAATGGTTCCAATCAAATTTTTAAAAATAAATAAAAATACATAAATTGCTTTTGAACAGTATCGTCACAAAATATTGCGATATATTGCTGTGTCAATATTTCTTACACGCCCAATGAAGTGGAAAGAAAAGTTTAACAGAAAACACAAGCTATAATTGTTTTTAGGAGATTAAGATGTTGATTCTGTGAATTCAAAGCCATTAATGTCATTAATACCAACTACTGGCAAAGCATAGTGCTCTGCTAACTCCAGTCTTCGAGTGTCTCTGTCCAGCAACATTTGGATGCATCCCTGTTCCAACAGAACCTAAGCAAAAGGTTTGGCCTGTAAACAAGTTTTCAAAAGCCCTGGTCATTAACCATTAATTTCATTCATGTGAGTTGGAGCAGGGATGGATCCAAAAGTTGCAGGAAAGTGGCACTCGAGGACTGGAAAAGCATCTATTTTGATATTATATATAAATATAATTATATGCTTTGTACTGCTTCTCTCAGGGGTCCCGAAGCAAATCAGCAGCCTCCATCTCATTTTATGTATCTGGATTTTTGGTTTGGAGCCTAATTTATAATGGATGCTCTTCCTGATGTCACCCTCAGCAGCATTATCCAGGCCTGGGACCAGAGCTAGAAGAACAGAATGTGCAATCTCTGTGTTTCAGATTAATTTGGTCATTAATCTCCAAACTTTTTGCAACGTGAGATAAAGTTGTAAAGATAAAAAGGTGCTTAAGGGCCACAATTTTATATAAACACAAAAACAGTTAGATGTTTTTTTTTTCCTTTTACATTCTCAACAACAAACTCAACATGTGATTTTTTTGGAAATGGAGTAATTCATTTTAGATTCGAAATATAAAAAGGGTCTCAAACTTTTGACTGAAGACAAATAATTCCTGAAATGTTTGGATCATTTGTTGTGGGCTAATCTCAGGACCAAGAATAGTTGAGCAACTTCTCAACTGTCTGTGCTGTTAGGTCAGATCTATACCATTTGTGAATTATAGTTGGGGGCTGCACAAAATCATTACGAGGGCCACAAATGTTAGCTGGGCTACACTTTGGAGATCCCTAAATTAGATAAGGTTAGCAAGAAAGCTGACATGGGCTGTAGACTGTATTAGCTGCTGCAGTTTCAGGCTGACCACTCATATCAGACTTAACTTTACAGATAATTTGTTCTCCTTCATTTATTTCTGTATTGTTTCATATTGGAAATGTGATCCTAAAAAGCAAGAAATACTTAAGTTTTGCTTAATATTTTCTGAGTTTGTGTTTATCATGTTTATCAGTTTATCATAACACTGTTCAGATGCTATTATTAGATTTTTAAGGAAACAGTAATGTGTGCACTGCAGGAATGCAAACATCACATCTGTTTAAATCAAACTCAATTTATAAAGACAATTGCTGTCAGAAGTATGAGGAGGGAAATGAGAAAGGCCGAATACCTGCAGGAGATGAGCAAGGAAGAAAAGAAAAAAGTAGCTGCATCACCACTTGGCAGGAGAGCAGAAATGAAGGAGAAAATTAATGTCCAATACTTCCACATATGGAGGCCCTCAAGGGCTGGGAGCAAAAGATGAGAAGAAATTGTAATTATAACAATGTGAGCTAAGAATTATGATGGGCAATGTTTGTTTTTACTGATGCAATCTGCTGGGATTCCTTAAATAGGAAACTTTTTAACTGATTGGAATGTTTGTATAAATGTATTGAAATAACTTCTTGTTAAGTGCCTTGAGATGACATCTATTGTGAATTGGCGCTATAGAAATAAACAATTGAATTGAATTATAAGCTTTGTTTTTATTAAATCTGATCTTTCAACTCTCAAAGACTCAAAATTAAGTCCAAAGTTAAAAGCAAAAAGAAATTATACCTTTTTCTGTCAATTATGTTTTGGGGGGTTATAATATACAATTAACCCCTTTTAAATGCTTAATATGTATTAATAATCATGGTGGAAAGTGTTTTAGCATTACAGCAGAAGCTAACATACATGGTCTTCATTTCCGCTTCAGGCTATACAGCCAATCAGCGACGAGGATAATAAATGAAACTCCTGGATTGGGTGCATCGCAATCGCCAGCCAATAGTGTGTTAAGTATAATGTTTTAGATATGCTCTATGAAAACATCTGCAAATAGGTGAATTTTCCCATCATATTTTGAAGTCTTGTTCCAAAGAAAAATCTGCAAATACTGAATCCACAGTAGATCATCCTTCTCTCCTTTCTTACTGTAAAGCTTATAGCTCAAAGTTTGCCATGCACTAGCTGTGACACAATGGAAACAAAAATTATGGCAGTAAGTTGAAACAAAAAAAGCCCACTCTCCACACCAAAAAAGGCTTAGAAAGACCATTAGAATGGGCAAACATCACTCCTCTATATTAATATTCAGAGGAGCACCACAAGGCTGTGAGTTGAGCCCATCCCTCTACTCTACATTCATGACTCAGTTCCATCCTAACACCAACCAAAGATGGTGGGGCTGATCACAAAAGGGGAAGAGTCTGAGCACAGAGGAGGTAAACAGCCTTACACATTGGTGAACAGAAAACTAACTCAACAACAAAAAACTAAACATTGTAATTGATTTTTGAAAGAGGGAACGTGTTCATTTTCCACCAAACATCAAAAGGGAAAGGAGGGAAAGGGTGTCCAGCTTCAAATTCCTGGGCACACACATCTCTAAAGACCTTTCGTGGACAAACATCACAACTCTCATCAAAAAGGCCCAAAAGCATCTGCCCTTCCAGAGAACACTCAAGATAAACTTGTCAAAGTAGCATTTAACATAATTTAACATCTTTCTACTGGTCTACAGAAAGTGTCATCACATATGGCATCCTGGTGTGTGTACGGCAGCAGCTCTGCAGCAGATAAGAGGACCCTACAGACAATTGTAAAGACCGCACAAAACATCACTACCCAAGACCTACAAGACAAGCATTACAAGAATCATAACCAGTTTCTTTCTCAAAGCAAGTACACAATTTTGACATTAATTCAACTAGGAGGAAACACACACACCTCCAAATTGCACACAGTCTGTATGATGTGAAGCTGAGAGCTTCTAATTTTTTCAATTTAATTCAGTTTATTTGTATAGCACCAATTCATAACTGTTGTCATCTCCAGGCACTTTACAAGAAAAGTCATTTCAATTCAACTGTACATTAATTCCAATCAGTTTAAAACTTTTCTATTTAAGGAATCCCAGCAGACTGAAAAGAGTCATTGACTTGCAGCATTCGCTCCTCCATAACGAACAAAGTGACAATCGCCTGCATTGTCGTTGACTTCATAGCAATCCTTCATACTGAGCAAAAATGTAGCGACAGTGGAGATGAAAAACTCCCCTTTAAGAGGAAGAAACCTCCAGTAGAAACAGAACGTGGCTCAGTACGAGTGGCTGTCTGCAACAACTGCCTGGGGGTTTGAAAAGACAGAGCAGAAACACAGAAAGAACAAAAGAACTGATGTAAGAGTATTTTCTATGTTAAAGTAAAAAGTTGATAACTGGACACGGAGGAGTCTCCTACCAGCTGATTCGACGGGGGTAAGCCGTATTGCGTCATTTCCTGTTGTCACTGTTGCGCTCCCTGTAAACTGTTTGGTGTTCAGACTCTCTTGAATTGATCTTATTTTCTCTGTGCTGAGGCCTTTCTAAGTTATTTTAACACACAAGCACACTAAAACACACGTTTTGTGGTGGTGTACTTTACGTTTTGGGAACTCCTTGTGTTTCACACAGCTTTTCTTGGGGTGGTAAGGTCTCGCTAGCTCAGTTATCTTAGCTTCATTGCGGCTATGGCTACTCTTCTCTCTCCTGTCTCTAACTCTTCTCTTCTCTCTTGCTCTCTCTGTCAGATGTTTAGTTACTTCCCTGCCTCCTTTAGTGATAATGGTAACTGTAATAAATGTAATATTTTTGTAGCTTTGGAGGCGAGGGTATCAGAATTAGAAGCACGGCTCCGAGCTGTTGAAAAACCAGCTGATAGCCGAAGCCCATTAGCCAGCGCGGGGCCAACAAGGATAGAACCCCCTAGCTGTCCTCCGGTAGAGCCCGCGCAGCCGGGACCTCAGGCTGGTTGGGTGACTGTAAGTAGGAAGCATAGCTCTAGGACCCAGCCCCCGGGCCACCACCAACCGGTCCGCGTTTCTAACAGATTTTCCCCGCTCAGCGACCACCCGCTGAGAAGCCGACCCTGGTAATTGGCAGCTCCATAGTCAGAAACGTGGCATTAGAGACACCATTGACCATAGTCAAATGCTTGCCAGGGGCCAGAACGGGCGACATCAAA
Organism: Valencia hispanica; assembly: GCA_963556495.2. NCBI lineage: Eukaryota > Metazoa > Chordata > Actinopteri > Cyprinodontiformes > Valenciidae > Valencia > Valencia hispanica. The sequence continues at coordinate 34,019,411 of OY747714.1, forward strand.
TCCTACCTGAAACTGCTGGCTAAAGATAAGCGTAAATACAGTAAGATTGTTATTCAAGCTGGCGGTAATGACACTGGGTTACGCCAATCGGAGGTCACTAAAATTAGTGTTGCTTCGGGGTGTAAGTTTGCCAAAATGTCAGACTCGGTAATCTTTTCTGGTCCCCTGCCTGATCGGACCAGTGACGACATGTTTAGCCGCATGCTTTTATTCCATCAATGGTTGTCTGGGTGGTGTCCTGCAAACGATGTGGGCTACATTGATAACTGGAGAACATTTTGGGGAAAACCTGGTCTGATCCGGAGAGACGGCATCCATCCCACTTTGGATGGAGCAGCTCTTCTTTCTAGGAATATGGCCAAATGTATTAGTCCTCCAAAACACTGACAACCCAGGGTCCAGACCAGGAAGCAGAGTCGTAGTTTAACCCACCTCTCTGCTGCTTCTGTACTGTTACCCCCCCCCCCCCCATTACCCTATAGAAACACTGTCTTGCCCACGGCCAAAATTAAATGGATTAAAAGTTAAGCCAACAAAAGCAAATTATGGAAATCTCATAAAAATAAATACAACTTTGACTGAACAGAAAAATAAACCTATTAAATGTGGTTTATTAAACATAAGATCTCTCTCCTCAAAGACTTTGTTAGTAAATGACTTGATTTGTGATAATCACATGGATTTCCTTTGTCTCACAGAAACCTGGTTGCAGCAGGAGGATTATGTCAGTATAAATGAGTCAACTCCTTCCAGTCATTTAAATTTTCACATTCCTAGAAGTACTGGGCGAGGGGGAGGAGTTGCAACCATTTTTCATTCTGATTTACTAATTAGTCCCAGACCAATTGATAGCTACAGTTCTTTTGAACATCTAACCCTTAATTTTCCTCATCCAAGTTGCAAAACATTAAGACCATTTTTGTTTGTGGTTTTGTAACGTCCACCAGGCCCTTACTCTCAATTCTTGGATCAGATCTCACATTTTTTATCTGATTTAGTATTAAATACCGATAGGGTTATTATAGTGGGGGACTTTAATATTCATGTGGATACTGAAAGTGATAGCCTAAATGCAGCCTTTAGTGCCATTTTAGACTCAATTGGCTTTACTCAAAAAGTACAGGGATCGACCCACTCGGGTAAACACACTTTGGACCTTGTACTGACATAAGGTATTGAGTGTGAGGAAATAACAGTCCACCCACATAACCCGGTCCTGTCTGACCACTTCTTAATAACTTTTGAATTTACTTTAACTGACCATTTTAAATCTGAAAGAAAATTTCATTATAGTAGAGCTTTATCAATGCTGTAACAATTTTTAAAGAATCTGTTCCATTCTTACTTTCCTTAGTGTCTCAGGGTAACACAGTGGATGGCAGCAATTCTATCTCTAACCCTTCAGAAATTGATGATCTGGTTCACAGCGTTACGTCTTCATTGCGTTTGGCATTAGATAGTGTAGCCCCCTTAAAAAGAAAGTGGCTAGCCATAGGAGGCTGACTCCTTGGTTCAACGCAGAGTTGCGTACTTTAAAGCAGAATACTAGGAAGTTGGAGAGAAAATGGCGCTCTACACACCTAGAGGATTCCTATTTAACCTGGAATAACAGTCTATTGCTGTATAAAAATACTCTTCGACAAGCTAGAACAGCATATTTTTCATCATTAATAGAGGCGAATAAAAACAATCCTAGGTTTCTTTTTAGTACAGTTGCCAAACTTGCACAGAGTCATAGCTCTGTAGAACCTCCGTCGTGCTTAGGCTGCTTTGATTTAGTCGAGCTTTCGAAATTATCAAAAATATTAGCCTCATCTAAACCTTCATCTTGTATGTTGGACCCAATTCCAACCAAATTAAAAGAAGTGTTCCATTCCAATTTAAAGAAGTGTTCCATTTGGTTCCTGGCCCCATTTTGGATATGATGAATCTATCCTTAGTAAACGGATACGTACCACAGGAATTTAAAATAGCTGTAATTAAACCTTTACTCAAGAAACCTTCCCTTGATCAAGATGACTTAGTGAATTACAGACCTATAGCTAACCTTCCTTTCTTATCCAAAGTCCTTGAGAAAATTGTTGCTAATCAAGTCTGTGAGCATTTAAACAATAACGAGCTGTTTGAAGAGTTTCAGTCAGGTTTTAGAGCTCATCATAGCACTGAAACAGCACTGGTGAAGGTTACTAATGATATTCTCATGGCCTCAGATAATGGACTTGTGTCTGTTCTGGTTTTGTTAGATCTCAGTGCTGCTTTTGACACAGTCGATCATAATATTCTCTTAGAAAGGCTTGAACATGTTGCAGGGATAAAAGGAACAGCACTAGGCTGGTTTAAATCATATTTGTCTGATAGATTCCAGTTTGTTCATCTAAATGATAAATCTTCTTCACTCTCAAGGGTTACTTGTGGAGTTCCACAAGTTCTGTGCTTGGACCAATTCTGTTCACCATATATATGCTCCCAATTGGTAGAATCATTAGACGGCATGGGATAAATTTCCACAGCTATGCAGATGATACACAACTATATTTATCCATAAATCCTGATGAACCCAGTCAGTTAGGTAGATTACAGGCATGTCTGGAAGACATAAAAACATGGATGACCCGAAACTTTTTGCTTTTAAATTCTGACAAAACAGAAGTTGCTGTCTTTGGACCAGAAGTTCTTAAACAGAAACTGATTAGTCAATCACTTCATCTGGATGGCATTAAATTGGCCCCCAGTAATAACGTAAAGAACCTCTGCGTTATTTTTGACCGAGACTTGACATTTAAATCCCATATTAAAACAGGTTTCTAGGATTTCTTTCTTTCACCTCCGGAATATTGCTAAAATTAGAAACATCCTGTCCAGGAGTGAAGCTGAGAAACTAGTCCATGCATTTGTTACCTCAAGGCTGGACTACTGTAATTCTTTACTATCAGGTAATCCACAAAATGCCATTAAAAGCCTTCAGTTGATCCAAAATGCGGCAGCAAGAGTTCTGATGAATATTAAAAAGAGAGATCACATTTCTCCTGTTTTAGCTTCCCTTCATTGGCTTCCTGTTAAATCCAGAATAGAATTTAAGATCCTTCTTCTTACATACAAAGCCCTTAAGCTCCGTCATACATCAGAGATCTAATTGTTCCTTATGTTCCTAACAGAGCCCTTCGCTCTCAGACTGCAGGTTTACTTGTAATTCCTAGGATTTCTAAAAGTAGAATGGGAGGCAGATCTTTTAGTTATCAGGCTCCTCTCCTGTGGAACCAGCTCCCAGCTTTAGTCCGTGAGGCAGACACTGTTTACTTTTAAGGCCAGGCTTAAAACTTTCCTTTTTGATAAAGCTTATAGTTAGAGTGGCTTAGGTCATCCTGAGCTATCTCTGTAGTTATGCTGCTATAGGCTTAGACTGCTGGAGGACAGACTTACCAATTTTCTTCACTCTGCTACTTCCTTTTCTCCTACGACTCTCCAGTTGTATTACAGTACATTCTGCTATTTCGACTGTTAACTTTGTTTTCTCTCAGTGTTTTTCTCTCCATAGAAGATATACCTGGTCTGGTATCCTGCTTGGCTGCAATGCCCTGTTGGACGGGGGGCATCGACTGGGATGATCCTCCCAGTAACTGAACATCAACTGTGTCCTGTTATTAACTTTTTACTTTCTGTAACATAGAAAGTTCTCTTATATCAGATCTTCGGTTCCTTCTGTGTTTCTGCTCTGTCTTCTCAAACCCCCAGACGGTCGTGGCAGATGGCAGCTCCTACTGAGCCTGGTTCTGTTGGAGGTTTCTTCCTGTTAAAGGGGAGTTTTTCCTCTCCACCGTCGCTACATGCTTGCTCAGTAGGAGGGATTGCTGAAGGATTGTTGTGGTTGGAAAGCCTGCATCAATGGGGCCCAACCTCACGCCAATGACTGACGCAATCTGCTGGGATTCCTTAAATAGGAAACTTTTTAACTGATTGGAATGTTTGTATAAATGTATCGAAATGACTTATTGTTAAGTGCCTTGAGATGACATCTGTTGTGAATTGGCACTATATAAATAAACTGAATTGAATTGAAGAACAGTTACTGGGAGCATCATTCCAGTCGATGCCCCCCGTCCAACAAGGCATCACAGCTGAGCACGATGCCAGGCCAGGTGTAGCTTCTATAAAGTGGGAAAAAAGAGAGAAAACAAAGTTAACAGTCGAAATAACAGCAAAAAATGTAACTGGAGAGTAGTAGAAGAGCAATGTAGCAGAGTGAAGAAAAGTGTTCAGTCTGTCCTCTAACAGTCTAAGCCTATAGCAGCATAACTACAGAGATAGCTCAGAATGACCTAGCCCATTAGAAGGAGACAGAGAGGCAGAGGCAGAACCAGGGAGAACAGTCTGTCTGGACTGCATAAAAATACCTCTGATCTGCCATGTTTTGACACTTAGCGAGTGGTGAAGTAGCTGAACAGTTTGATGTATAGGTGCATGGTATTAAATTAAGGTTTAAAAGTTGTGAAAGTATCTGCGATGGACTGGTGACCTATCCAGGGTGTACCCCGCCTCTCGCCCCATGACAGCTGGAGATAGACACCAGCCCCCCCGCACCTGCATAGGAATGACGGGAACAGAAAATGGATAAAAGTTGTGAAAGTAAAAAACTATTTTCCAATTTAATGTCAATATTGGCTCATAAGTGAAGCAACTGGCAATGTGTTATCTTGTTGCTCCTGTAAGTAAGAACAATTGTATTGCTTTGTGAATGGAGAGAAATCAAGGTCTTGGTTTTTGGGCTTCCAAATAAAATACAAGTACTCTCAAAGTAGACATATTTTTAATTCCCCCCCCCCCCCAAAAAAAGAAAAACAATAAAACATTGTTTGCACACAGCTTTTTAAAGGTAGTATAAAGGAACTGCTTCACCAGCAGCTGATAACGCTGTAAGAAAGAAGTTAAATGTTTTGCTAAAAACATAACGACTCACAGCAAGCATTACAGTCAAGATTTATGCAAAATCCTGATTCTTTTATTCAAATGAAAATATAAAACATCTTCACACTGTTAATACTTTGCAAGCAGCCTTTAACTATATGTGTCTGTATCAGCGCCCTTCGCTTTCACACTTTTCTTTACCATACACTGCTTACTTTTCCTCTCTCCTCATTAGGTGTCCTCCTGGCGTTAGCAGGTTATAAAGTAAACTGCCCTCTGCCCAACCCCTTTTAACACTGCAGGCTAAACAGAAGCACCAGACCAAAGCAGCTGTTAGAACTGACTGCAGTTTTAAAGAGAGAGTGGCCCAGGATTTCTGCTCCTGCTGCTTTTCCCATCAAACTGCAACATCCCCAGGTGGAGGGAAGGACATTAAACTTTGCTTACAGTGAAACTGACGCAGCTCTTCTGGTTATTCGCCATTTAACCTTCAAAACACGTTGACCTGCTACATAGTGGGGGTGTTGGAAGAAAGGGTTGATGCTCAAAGATGTCTTTGACAAACACTTTTATCAAGAGCTTCAAGAAATAAGTGAAATCATAAGTAATTAGCTTCAAGGCAATTCTGCTCCATGACACTAGGTTTTATGAAACCAGCGAGGGTCTGCTGCACAACTCATGTTTAACAATCAAAGGAAAAAGTCAGCTTTTTAAGTGGGGCTCTTTAAAGAAATTATGAGGCAAATTCATACCTGCAGTGGGAGAACTGTCTCGGCACCTTCACTTTGATGGAACAGATTAGCTTTGATTTCCAAATGAAAAGCAGAGTTATTTTCATATGCAAAAGGACCCACTGAGCAACAGTCCAGTCCTTTTTCTCCTTAACCCAGGAAATGGTGCTTGATGTCATCTGTTTCGGGAGTTGCTTAACACAAGCATAGTGACAGAGTGGCACACAGAATTTTCCCCAAACACTTGACTTGTAAAGCGTTGTGCCTCTCAAGACTCCAGTTAATCCCTTTTTCTTGCGCAGCTTTTTTCTACTACACTTTTTCCTTCCACTAAACCTTCCACAAATATGGTTGGATACAGCACTCAATAGCTAGCTTCCTTGTGGCTTACCCTCATTGTGGGGGGAGTCAGTGAATTTGCCTTTTTTTTGTGTGTTCTAAAATATTAGGCAAGGCAATTTTATTTGTATGGCACACTTTCATCAAGGTAATTCAAGGTGCTTTACATGATTAAGGGATAAGAAAAAAACAGCAATAAAGCATAAAACACACAAAGCATATGACACGTAAGAACATTACATGAATTTAGGATAAAGAAAAAACAGCAATAAAGCAAGTAGCACACACAAAACATAATGATACATGAAAACATTAATCAAAGGCAGATCTGAACAGATGGGTTTTTAGCCGTGATTTAAAAGAATTCAGTGATTCAGCAGCTTTGAAGTTGTCTGGAAGTTTGTTCCTGATTAGAGGAGCATGGAAAATGAAAGCTGCTTCTCCGTGTTTGGTTCCAGTCTACTCAACATCCAGGGATGTTGAGTAGACTGGAATTAGAGGACCTGAGTTGGTTGGTATAATGACAGCAGATCTTCAATATACTTTGGTGCTAGGCCATTCAATGATTTATTGGCTAGTATTAAGTATGTTGAAGTCAATTCTCTGAGCTACAGGGAGCCAGTGTAGGGACTTCAGAACTGGGGTAATGTGCTCTACTTTCCTGGTTCTAGTGAGGACCACGAGCAGCAGCGTTCTGGATCAGCTGCAGCTGTCTGACTTTTTAGGCAGACCTGGGAAGACGCTGTTGCAGTAATCAATCCGACTAAAGACAAATGGATGAGTTTTTTGAGGTCCTGTTGCGGCATCGATCCTTTAATCCTAGAAATGTTCTTCAGGTGATAGAAAGCTGACCTTGTTATTGCCTTTTTGTGACCCTGGAGGTTCAGGTCTGAGTCCATAACTACACCTAGATTTCAGGCCTGATCAATATTTTCTAGCTGTATTAACTGAAGCTGTGTGTCGACTGTTGATCATTCCACTTTAAGTTTAAAGTAATTACTTCTGTTTTGTTTCTGTTCAGCTGGAGAAAGTTGTGCATTTACTTAGGGTTTAGATGGGTTCAAAGTCACTAGGTGACATTGTAATGTAGAGCTGAGTATCATCTGCATAGTTATGGTAGCTAATCTTGGTTGTTATAATCTGGGCTAGTGGGAGCATGTAGATCTTAAACAAGAGGGGCCCCAGGATGGAGCCCTGGGGCACCCCACATGGGATTTCTGTTCGTTCTGATGAAAAGTTTCCTGTTGAAACAAAGAACTCCCTGTTCTTTAGGTAAAACTCAAACCAGCCAAGTGCTGTACCAGAGAGTCCAACCCAGCTCTTCAGTCGTTCTCATAATATATCATGATCAGCAGTGTCAAATGCTGCACTGAGGTCCAACAGAACGAGCACTGTGGTTCTACCACAGTCTGTATTTTTGCGGATGTCATTGAAAACTTTGACGAGGGCAGTCTCGGTGCTGTGGTGAGCACAAAAACCACACCGAAAAACATCAAAGCGGTTGGTCATTGTTATGAAGCTATTTAACTGTTGAAGCATCTTTTTCAATAATCTTACTGATGAATGGAAGATTAGAAATCGGCCTGTAGTTCTGCATTAACATGTCGACGTCATTTTTCTTTAGCAGTGGTTTAACAACTGCTCTTTTTAATGCATAGGGGAAGAGACCTTACAGGAGGGATGAGTTCACTATTTTAATCAGATCAGACCCAATGACAGGGAAAATTTTAAGGAAAGCTGTGGGTAAGATATCAAGACAGCAAGAGGAGGAGCTTAATTGGTTAATAATTTCTTTAAGGTTTTTTTGGTTTAATTCATGGAATTCTGACATTTTCTCTACATTGGTGTTAATTGGGTATAACACTGGTAATGAGTTCGGTATTGAGGTACAGACTGAAAGTCTAATTGTTAGAGTCTTTCCAGTGAAAAAGCTGGGAGATTCATTGCGGGCCCTGGTAGAATTTAGTTCAGCAGCTGCTGTCACTGGAGGATTAGTTGGTCTTTCCACTGTTGCAAACAGATTCCGTGCATTATTAATGTTTCTGTTAATGATTTCAGGGAAGAATGATTCGTTAGCATCTTTTAAAGTTAACTGATATAAAAATATTTTGTTTATTTATAGCTTTAATCCATAATCATGAAAAGGAACAGAAATGTTTTAAATATTTATTTGTGTAATAAATCAGATTTTACTTTATGAGCTGTTTCGCTGAAATAATTTAAGTCTTCTATATGTCAATGCCTCTTCACCAAATTAACAGGAAATTCATTGCTTAGAGACCTAGTATTAAATACAGAAGGCTTGTGTCAGCATCAAATACAATACCTGCTTCTACATGAGCATGCAAACTAATAAAACTTGCAAAAATACACTTCAGCCAAAAAAAAAAAAAAAAAAAAAAAAAAAAATCCATCTATATTTATAGAGAAAATGGCTGGATTCACCAAAATGAGGGCCAGCATTGTTTGAAACATTGTTAAAACAGTGCTGTTGTGCTCATGTCAGGAGGCTAATGAAATGTGCAGTAAGACAGATGTTTGGCTGCTGCACTTCGCTGAGCAAACATATAAATGGGATATGAAGTTAGACAAGAATTCACAACAGAAATCCAGTGGATACTCTGTTATTGGAACCACACAGATGGGATTTGTTTAACAGGAAAGTATCGAATAAAAAGCAGCGAGCATCACCCAACAGATTATAGGGAGATTTTATTAATTTTCTCCAAATTAGATGTTTGATTAAAGAAAACCCTTTTAACATTTATATTATGCTAATAAGGAATATGGGTCTGTTATTGAGTGTTTTTTCATGAATATACATCAACATATGTGAACAATGCGTTTAGCTTTGGGACACAAACAAAACTAGTGCCAGAGTGAATCCACAATACTTTAATCTCATTTTCCCCAAGACTGTCTGAGAGGCAACACTGTTACAGATCTCGCAGCCAGAAATAGAAGAGCTACTGTACAGGGAGGGAGAGACTGAAAAGAAAGTCAAGTACCGAGTTAATAATTCAAGTCAAGGTGATGGCTTTTTTACGCCTAGGGCACTGTCAAACAAGAAAATCACACTTTTCTACTCTTACACTCCCACCATGTCATTGTTTCTGTCGTACCCCTTTCTTCGTCGTCTCCAGAGTCAGAGGCACAAATAATTTAAGTAGTGGGGTGGTCTGACACACATACTGATACAGCTCTACGCAGTCGAGTATCACTAGAGCTTGGATCTTTGTCCAATTCTGTTTGGACGGGGTGGCTTTTAATACGTAAATACCCACAACCACAAACTTTGCGGCTTAGTATGAAATCCCACTGATTATCCTTCCACACTATGTCCGTTTCCTAAGCTGTAAACTTTCACTCTCTTGCCCGTGCTTCAACCTTTACAGCACATTTTTCTATATTTCTCTGCAGTTTCCTGTCAGAAACAAGCAGTCCGTTTCCTGAATGCTTCCAATATATCACTCAAACTCTTTAGTCCCTTGGCAGCATGGGTCAACAGTACATTTCTCTGACTGTGAATGAGAAAAATGTTGCTCCATCATAGGGTACATTACAAATCACTCACTGCTACAACAGTGTTTAAAAAACACCAAACATTAAACAGCTATGGATTCTGGGTGGATTTCAGCGAACCGGCTCTGAGTAGTTACTCTCAACGGATAAAAGGGGAAATCTTTGAACAAAAAGGGAAAAAACATTTCTCTTAATATGTTGACATATGGCTCCGCCTCATTCTAGAGGGTTAGATTATCCTGAGTTTTCTCTGTAGTTATGCTGCTAGAGGACAGACTGACCACTTTTCCTCTACTTTCGTCTTCTACTACTCTCCAATTGCATTATTTGCTGTTATTTTAATTGATAACTGTTTTCTCTCAGTGTCTTTCTCTCCATGGAAGCTACACCTGGTCTGGCATTCTATTTAGGTGTGATACCTTCTTGGAGGGCGGGCATTGATTCCCAACAACTACATATTCTGAAAGTACTAAACTTCTAAATACCAAAAATAACTATTTCAAGGAATCTTTTGTCAACAATGACCCGATATAATAATTAACATCAGGGAAGAGACAACCCAAACAGCACTGGACGGATGTTCCCTGGAAGTTTTCCACTGCATATTATGATGTCATTATGCAGCACCTTGGTGTGTTGGAGTCTAATGTCAAACCAAACCTCAGAAATCTTGGCATTATTTTTTGACTCCTAATGAAGCCACTAAAAGAGCTATTACTGTCTTTAGCTTCTTACTTCTCTTTAAGAAAGTCCTCCTGGATCAGTGCTTCTATTTCCTTCTGCTCCGTCTTCTCAAACCTCCAGTCGGTCGTGGCAGATGGCCGCTCGTACTGAGCCAGATTCTGCTGGAGGTTTCCTTTTGTTAAAAGGAGAGTTTTCCTCTCCATTATCTACATGATTGCTCAGTATGAGGGATTGCTGTGAAATCAACGTCAATGCAGGAGACTGTCTACTGTTGCTACATTTTCGTTCAGGAGCAGCGAATGCTGCAAGTCAATGACTGTGTAATTAGCTGGGTTTCCTTAGAAAACGTATTATGTATGTATGTATTTGGTTAAATTTAAATTACTTTTCTCATGATAGTCTAAAATTAGACATACATCAATTTATTATGAGTGTACATTGAATATGAAGGAATTCACCAGAACGGGCTACTTTCTCCACCTATTGTCAGGTAAAATTTACATTTACACAGTTTTTAGTGAACCCAAGTACATCTTAGGCTTACTTACAATAAAACCCCACTTAGTCACAGATTTTTCTAATGCATGTAACTCGAAATTATTAGCGAAACATCTTCCTATTTGCTGATTTTCTTGTAGAGCATATCTAAAATAAAAATTAAAAATAAATTCTGGGCCACAAAAATATTTTAGCCAAGGAAAAACGAGCACTTAACACTTTCTGAACCATTTATCTTCCACTTCTATCCACTGCTTCTCCAGGCCTCCTTATCCTTTTACCACACTGCCTCTCCTGCTGCTACCAAGTTTCATTTTCTGTCTTTCGTCAGATTCTCTGCTAATATAGCAACACACGGCACATTTGAAGTGAATGTATAGATGAAAAAGGTTCCAAAAACGAAAACACATTTCCTGCAAGCTGTGCATTGAGAGAAGAAAAGAAAGAAGAAACTGACAGCAGGACCTAAGCTCCAACTGATATTGTACCAATTAGAGGAGGAGAGGAGTAGATGGAGCAGGAGCGCAACAGAGAGGTAAAGAGTAATAAGGAGGAAGAGACAGGATGACACAGAAGCAGGGAGACGGGAATGTATGCAAGTGCCATTTTAATGGTTGAAGTCTACCTGTGAGGCCGAACCAAAGCTTGGAAAGTGGTTGTAGGTTTGGAGAAATGTTAGGAAAGTTAACAAACACTGGCAGAACAGAACAACAATAAAAATGGTTCACTTGTAATTGTTTTTAGCTATCAAAAACAGCTTATCCGTAGGTGTTTTAATACAAAAGCAGCTAAAAGCCAAGGCTAAAATGTTTTTGGCAATAGAAATGCATAAAACAAGCTTCAGCTGTGGAGCTATTTGTGCCTTTAAAATTATATTTCAGGGCCACACTTTAAACAGAGGTTACAAAGGAAGTCATTAATGGAAGTATTTTGTCACAACAAGCATTATGTCTAGTTTTGATGTATTCGAATACATTACCCACTTACAACAGTGGGTGTTGTCTTTAACAAGCGAAGGAAAATAAGACGTCTGTCTGGAGCAGGACACGCAGTAACAGCGCCATGGAAATGCATTTTCATCCCAGTAATTCCCCCATAAACCCAACAGCTCATTGAGTATTCACTGGGGAGCAAAAACTGCCATCAAGTCTTTGGTAATCTGTGTGTTACATCGCTGCAAAGGCATTTTGGACCACAGCTCTTTGCAGAGTTGTTTTATTTTAGCCACAGTCGAATGTTTTCAAGCATGAATAACCTGTTTAAGGTGATGCCACACCATCTGAATCAGATTTAAATCTTTCACAAGCCCTCCCCCAACATACTGTACTGTACATATTTTTAATGCCATTCAGGGACCGACTTGCTGGTGTGCTTTGGATCATTCTTCTGCTGCAGAAGCATAGTCTGCTACAGCATAAGCTCCCAAACTGAGAACATACTCCTTCCGGCTTTTACGGTAGAGAGCAGAATTCATGGTTCCATCACTTATGTCTGGTCACACAAGGCCTGGCGCCTTAAAGGGATGCAAGGGTGGCCTTAGTGCATGCCACCTGCTCTCAGAAATACTCTGGATTGGGGCCCCTGTGTTGCACTAACGTTTTTCGGATCATTAAGATGTTTTTTGGCAAATGTGAGATGGGGTTGTTTTTTTCTGAATCATAACACTGACTTCAACTAAAGCCTGTAGTGCTTTAGACTGTCTGGGTTCTGTTGTGACTTCCTGGAGTAGTATTTGATACTGGGGGGAGCTAAAACTGTCATATGACAGTCCAGGATCTGTCTCAGAACTGCTACTGCAAAACGAGGGCTCTGAACAATGATACCCTGTGTCCTGTCCACAAAAAGGCACTGAGAAATCAAAAACACCACACTGCCACAAGGCTCTGTCTTGCCTTTAGCTGTTAAAATGCCGAGGTGCTATTGTTAAGAGTATGCACCTCAAATTATACTTCACATATTGTTAATTTACCGTTTCTTACAGACTCAAGCAAATGAAAAAACACTCATTATTGTAGCCAGAATGTATACAGTGAAACACTGGTATTTGTGGGGGTTAGGAACCGCAGCTGCCCACATAGAGCGAAAATCTTAATACCTACAACCCCCTCTATAACGCTTAGAACTGGCTATTTTCACAGTTCAAACACCAAATATACCTTACTATGCATTAATATGCACAGTGGAAACTGTCTTAACACTACTACAGAAACTAACATCCAAAGTCTTCCTTATATCCACACTTGGGGGGTAAAGCCAAGCTGCATTTTCTTTAGAATATTTTAGATATCGACTACAGAAAAATCCACTAACAGGTGTTGGCCCACTGTACACAGAAATGACAATTGATTGGCAACATCTGAGAGTTTCTGTTTACCCCTGTTGTAAGGTAAAATTATAACCGGTGTCTTTCTGGGCGATATATTGATATCTGGTCTTGGTGTCTTACAAGCATCATCCTGTAGCCTATGCCTAAATGTGTTGACAAGTTGCACAAGTGTTTTGATTTGCCTCATTTCCACCAAGCGGTTTTTATGGGTTTCAAATCAATGTGCACCACAAAAGACAAAAATAATTAATCTAACTCCTGAATTAAACAGACCTTTGTATTTTTTTATCCTAAGAGCAACATAGGGCTCATTTGCCACTAAGAGGTACAGCACGGACTGGTGCAGTATGCCATTTTATGGTCCAGCGTATTCATGAGAGCTTCCACTGCCAGTTGGGCTCTTACTTGACCAGCGGTGTTGTGTTACACCAGCAACTCCACCCTAAATGTACAGCTGTCCTATGGACCTACAACTGGAGGAGACCCAAGTATGGTGCAGTACAGTTCGGTTGTATGGGACGCTTTTACAGTAGAAACATGCAAAATTGCGTACAATACCGAACCACGCCAACCTGTGCCGTAGCGCTTATTAGAAACAAGGCATTAGTAATCTACAGTTTGCATCTGGATTGACACAAACGTTTCATAAGTAATCAAGTAATCCAATCTTTGATAAAAATTTCAGATAAAAACAAAAAACAAACAGGAGTTTAATACCACTAGATTAAATCGAATTTAGATCTTTTTAGACTGATTTATCCAATAGTTCAAATAGAAGAGCAATTTAAAAAAGGTTGAAAAAAAGATAACTAAATGGCAAAGATGTAATTTTTTTCTTTCAACCTTCTGTCTAGAGCCAGGCATGAAAACAGTCATGCCTGGCTCAACAGTCACCTTTCCTATCCTCATACATTAAAATTCACACATTAATAAAACAAATCCTTTAAAAACCAGTGCATTAACCCAAATGTACCTGTAAGAGGAGAACCTTATAGTCTGACTTTAGGAGAAGAACACATTGCACAAAACAAAAGTAATGCAGAATGGAGTTCTGTCAGTTTGCCTTCAGTGAATCTTATTAGTTTTACATCACATACAGAGGGCAGCTCCTGTGAAAGGAGCTTATTTTTTCCAGACTCTGGAGAGAATTTAAACATTAGAGGTTACCTTTGCAGCCAGTCTAGGTCTACACACTCTGGACATCTAATTTACTCATAACATTTGTTGGGCTCAGTCTGTCAATCATAAGATGTAATAAAGTGTTGCAACTACAATATAAAGGATAAAATGTTCATGCCATCCTTAAAGTTTGCTTGCCGTGTTGTTTTTGCACCAATGCATGTCATTCATGCATGCATTATCCTGAAGAATCATACACTGTTTACTCTTAAAACTGACATGCTACACACCTAAACCTTACTGTATGACTGAAGAGATGAGGATCAACCATCTTTGGATTTTAGTGAAGAGATCATGAAGTAACTGAGCCTTATCTTAAAAAAGATCTACTGTTGAAACTTTGGTGACAGTGCATCTTAAAACCAAATATTTTAGAGTGTGGATAAGTAGCTTTTTATTCATAATCACTTCTTTTAGACAGTCCTCTAGTATTTGGTCCGTATCAATGTTTTTCCTTAGTGAAGAAATTCCTAAACTGGTAGGATACCAGTTACTCCCAGTGGAATCTCCTTTAGCTTTATTTTAGAGACCTGGTCAATTAATCTGCTTTAATTCATTTATGAATAATCTGTAGAGCTCGACTGGATGCTCAGGTGACAATTCAGATATTGAAGTCAGGTGCCCTGAATCAAGGACGCAGCTAACATTTGAAGGACACCAGCCTACTAGAACTGGAGCTCAACAAGTTGGATAGATCTTCCTGGTCACATTACTGCACTGGTTTGTTAACTCTCTTATGCCAAAGAGAAGAACAAGATTTCCTACCAGGAACTGTTCTGAATTTTCTTGGCGATCCAATTACATATCATTTCCCTAACAGCACATTGTTCAGATATCTGCAAATTATATGGTGCACTACATAGCAAGACATTTTATTGTGGTTTTAAAAGTTTGAGTGCCAATATCTTCTTCAAAATGGGTTAGAAAGCCAGGATCCAGTAAATTTACAACAACCAGAGCTGTCTGAACAATAGTCATGCTAACATGACCAGGCTAAGCGAACCCATATTAGCATCGACACGCTAACTTTAGCATGCTCCACTTAACATAAGGCCTAAGCTGTTTGGCAGTCTGAGTATGCACAGCTCACTTTTTGGTAAATGGACTGCATTTATATTGCGCTTTTCTAGACATACTGACCACTCAAAGCACCTTACACTCTAGCCACATTTTCCCATTTGCACCAAAGAGAAACACACTCGCACATCCCTGCATCGCTATGCAGGCTTGCGGTTAGGAGCCTTGGCCAGGAACACATTAACATGTGACAGGTGCAAGCTCTGTTTGTGAGTACAGATGCTCTCAAGCAGTTGATGATATGCACATACACATGGCTCTCTCAATCCACTACAAAGTTTGGTCCAGGCAATAGCCAGTTACTGGTTTGAAGACATCTCAAAATTCTGTGATTCAAATATCACAGCAGTTTTCATACAATATCTACATTATAAAGTTGTTTTATTAAATCAGATGTCAGAAAAAAAGTGATGCAATGATCTGAGTTTTCTCCGGTTTCAGGTTTTATAGAGTATTCTAGTTTCACTTCTCCCCCACATGTTCCTGCACATTACCCGTCAGCAGGCTAAAAGTAAGTAAATCAGCATCTTTTTAAGAGATGAAAAACACAAAGTGCTCCACTGTAACCTAACACCCAAGAGCTAACTAGGCATTTGAAAACAAACAAAAAAAAAAAAATCAATAAAAAGCTGATTTAAAAGAAGGTTGCAAATTATGGTTTAAAAATTAGCTTTTTATGAGTAGCAGCCTGCAGCCTGGCTACCTTAGCAGATAACCTGACCAACCACTGTTATTCTATGAAGAGCCAAACAAACAACAAAAATCCATAGGTTAGCACAAGTTTAATGTTCCCTAGAAAAAAATACTGTTGTGGGTCGAGGTTAACATTTCCAACACAGCTCCATTTTTTTCCTTCCGTTTAAGGTTTGACTCGTGGTCTTTGCATCTTCGGCTCCTTTTGAATTCAAGGTTTATTTTTGAGCATTTATAAGCCCACACTATCATGACCACCATGGTCTTGTACTAATGAGATGGTGACATCTTAATTGTTAAGAATTAAAGTTCTAAATGTCATTGATGACCATGCTCACAACTGAATTACAACGCATCTCATGAGCTTCATTTTGAGCTATCCCACTTGTGATCGAATTATCCTGCGAGGAAGGTGTGGAGAATATTTGGTGACCTTTTCAGGTGGACATTATGGCCTGTGGCTGTATGAGACGTTCTCATTCAAAGCTTGCCTGGCAATCCACAGCTGTCACACACATAGCTGAATCCACATCACAACCAACCCACCTATCCCCTTTCAGTGTTGGGAACGTTACTTTAAAAAATAGTTGGTTATAGTTACTCACCAATTGTTCCAAGAAGTAACTGAGTTAGTAACATAATTTCTCCATAAAAAGTAACTAGTTACTCGGGAAAGTACCTATTACTGTAAAAACAAAAAAAAAGGTACATTGAAGAACTTTAATATTTCTGAGCAGTTTGTAGAAGCCAGTTGAAATGAGTAGGAGAGACAGGTAGCCTACTTGAACATAACTTTCTATATTCATTGCACATTAACAGATGGCAAGAAGTTTATCCTGCACTTCAACTATATTTGTAACAAACATCTAATGTTTAACTCTTTACTTTTAACTCTATAGCTAATTAAATCAAACTCTCACAATCTAAGAAAACTGGTCAAGTAATCAACATATACTTCCAAGTATTTTTGAAGTAGTGGATGCTGGTTATATTTCCAATTTGAAATGCCAAATTTTCATCACAGTGCGCCAGACTCACCATCTCTGCAGTTTAATTGAATCGTACCCTATTTGCACATGTACCCTAGCTTGTGTTCAAAAACACTGGCTCTGATGGCCATCATGGACCATGAGTCTCCCTTTGTCAATCATAATTGCTCATCTTATAGTTAACCCACCTAGCCTCCCCACAAGCAGTTTGTGTGTGGAGCCAGTGGTCCATTCAGAGTACGCAGTCAATTCATTGTAACGTATCCCATTTAACGTTCAGTAACGGTTATAATGAAGGAAACAGTAATTTGTTAGATTACCCCAATAATAAAAGAATGCCGTTACCTAAAGCTTTTGATCAATTTTCCTTCTTTATCTTTAATTTCTACTTAAAGGCTCGTCTACATAGCTTCTTTTTACCCCCCCCCCCATTATCATCATCAGTCTCCTCCCTTCCTCTCTGTGGCTCCCTAAAGGCATCCCCAGCTTTTATTTATGCTTAAATCATTCAAACTGAGTGTTGTTTGCCTCATCTTTCTTTTGTATTCATCCTTTTAGCACCCCAGAACAGCAGCTGTGCAATTCCACTCCAAGGCACAAAATACATCTGCAGGTGCATCCCCTTCAAGCCACATCAGCACCGACACAGTCGTACATGAGCTCTCATTGCAGCTCCTCGTTGCCTTTAATCAAAAGAGGCGACTACATTAGCCTCTCAAACCTTCCAGAGCGTACTTGCGCTCCAGAAGATGGTTTAATGATCAAAATGAGGAACAGAGGAGCTCTTCTGCATCTCAACTTTTCCACACTTCCCTCGTTTGTTTATTTTTTCCAATTGCTTCCTATTTTTGCTCCGCCTTTACTCCTCAAAGCTGGTTGTCTAATTGTTCCCTCCTTCTCGTTTACTTTATCTCTACTCGTCCTTCTCTCTGTACATCCCTACTTGCTTTTTAACCGTCATTTCCTAATTTTTCCAATATCATGATTCACCCTTTAACCTGTATTTTTACTCCCCTGAAATAATCTTTTTTACAAGTCTACTTCCAGTGCCACGTCTATATTCAATGGGGGAGGGTATTCACCCATATGCTATAAATGTTAACCAAACAGACCACCTCCACACACTGGAAAATACTTGTGCACAGACACCTGCTGGCCACCCACACAATGTTGCAGCCAACCTCATATCTAATGTAGTATTAAACATCAGTACAACCATTAGATGTGGTGGATCCAGATGTCTGTGACAGCAGAACAAGCTGCTTGGGGCTTTGGAGATAGGCTGAGGTGACAAGCACAAAATCTGATGTACAAGCTGTTGGTAGCTGGGCGAATGTCCAGCTCTGCCAGACATAGGTCGATTTAAAAGGAAAGACTACTGCTAATGATATGTTTCATGTATTCTCTCACTGGGCGGCGACATATGTAGATGTCTGTGTCGATGGTGCTTTGAAAAGGTATTCAAATCCTATCATGTTCGTATTTTGTCATGTTATAAGCAGAAACTTCGAAGAGGACTATACGCGGGTCACTTTTTTTTGGAACGAGGTTCCAAATTATTGATGGAAAATTCAGATTTTATTTAGCAATACGTTATTACTTTTTTGCAATTTTGCTCCCTACTCGAACTGAGTCTATTGGACTATCAGGTGTGAAAGCGCCCTTAAATGCCCTGTATTGACCTCCATCCCATCTCAGTTTCCTTCCCTGATGACTGAAAGCGTCTTTTCTTCCTTCAAGAGAGGACATTTTAAAACCCAACCAAATTTAGCCAACGGTAGAACGGTTGCACGGTTTTGACTATACCGGCCTACTTAGATTGTGCATGTTGATGATATAATCAACCTTTGCCTATGTACTTTGTGCCAGGTACCCAAGGAGGATAAATACTAATGTTCAGTGCTTGTATTTACACTAGATATTAAAAGTTTAAAATTTGTTACTGTACCTTCTTGCTGCAGTGCAGCAGTGCTACCATCTGTGCTGCCATGCAGCTGGGGTAAACATGACAATATCTTCTGTTTGGACAATGAAATGCTTCCAATCTAAACTACAGTTAATGTTTTAACGGATACAAGCAGCATAAAGCAATTCTTAATCTGGATTCAAATCTCAAATTGGTACTATAAAAAAAAATTGTTGTGAAGATATTCAATTTCCCGATCAATAACACTATATTTACTTGGAAACTGCTGAGGCTAGAAGGGAAATGTGTAAGACACGTTTGAGATAAAAGAAATAAAAAAGAAAAATTCAAATCAACTTTATTTATAAAGCGCTTTTCATACAAGATGTTGCATCACAAAGTGCTTTCCAGATTAAAATGACCCACATAAAACCATTTTCCCTTCCCTCCCCCACAGATTTAAAAGCATGGTCACAGTTATATCCCCCTCCCCCCAACCCATCTCCCATGCACACACACAGTTAAAAGAAAAAGTAAAAAAAGACATTGGGCCGAGTGTAGATGAACCATGCAAGGAAACGCCGTCAGAAGAGCCATCTGCCCCGGCAGCGGTAGATTAACAGCAGCAGCCAAGGCACCGACACAGGGCACCCAGTGGAGGCAAGGTCAAGACCCCCACCTCCACCCAAGCTCCACCTGGAGAGCACCCAGGGAGCCACAGCCGATCACCGCTCCCAGGGCAGAGGGCTCCCACAGAGGAAACACTGGAACAGGGATTAAGATAAATTAAAGTATAAAAATAAACAGTAAATTAATGTGCTAAGATTAAATAGTAAAACTGATAAAAATATAATCATATAAAACATGCAGAGCAATTAAACAGGCAGTAATAAATAATAATCAGTTAAAAGCTAGGCTAAAAAGGTGAGTCTTGAGCCTGCTCTTAAAAAAATTAACGTTCTCTGCAGCCCTGAGGTCCTCTGGCAGCCTGTTCCAGAGGTGAGGCCCATAATACTGGAAAGACGCCTCGCCATGCGTGTGTCCCCTGACTTTTGGGCTGCCAGAGGAGCACAGAGACCGTGAAGGTTTATATGGTAAAAGCAGTTCAGAGAGATTAGAAGGCCCAAGACCATTAAGACACTTAAAAACCATTAGAAGAACCTTAAAGCCGATCCTGAAATGTACGGGGAGCCAATGCAATTATTTTAAGACTGGTGTAATGTGCTTCCGGCTCCTAGTCTTCGTCAGGACACGTGCTGCTGAATTTTGTAGTAGTTGTAAACCTGATATACTCTTTTTGGGAAGACCAGAAAGCAGGGCATTACAGTAATCAAATCTACTGGAGATAAAAGCATGCATCAGTGTCTCCGTATTGGCCCGAGAGAGAATGGGGCGGACTCTGGCGATGTTCTTTAGTTGATAAAAACCTATTTTAGTAATATTTTTTATGTGAGGAATAAAAGTCAGCTCAGAGTCAAAAATCCCGCCCAGGTTCTTCACTTGTAAAGAGGGATTAAAAGACAGTGATTGTAGTTTTGGTAAAAGTTTCTCTCTCTGAGCCTCAGGACCAATGACTAAAACTTCAGTTTTGTCCTGGTTGAGCTGGAGAAAGTTTTCTGCCATCCAGGATTTAATGTCTAAAATGCAGTTAAAAAGTGCATCCATTGGCCGTGTGTCATCGGGAGACATGGAGATGTACAGCTGTGTATCATCAGCATTACTGTGAAAGTTGACTCCATGTCTTCTGATGACGCTGCCAAGAGGGAGCATATACAGGTTAAAAAGCACTGGGCCTAAAATCGAACCCTGGGGCACACCACATGTAATCCTATGGACCCTAGAGGAGCAGGTATCTAAACTTACCATAAAAGTCCTGTCTGTGAGATAGGATGTGAACCATTTGTGAACAGCACCAGAGAGGCCAATCTGTTTGAAACGGGTTAAAAGAATAGTGTGGTCTACTGTATCAAAGGCAGCGCTTAGATCCAGTAGAACCAACACTGTCACCTTCTGTGCATCATAGTTTAATCTAATCAGTTTGACACTTTCACTTTGAACGGTAAACTGAATCAGTCCTCTGGCTCATCTTAACTCCTCTTTCTGCTTCTGCATCATCCTAAAGTTCAAACAATCGTTCATCTTTGATCACTGCAGCCAAATGACTCTCCACCTCCTTCAGTGTGAGAACGCTAAACACTTCAAAGCCCTCCTGAGAATGCTTCCTGTTCAATTTGCCACCCACACTGATCTGTCAACTACTAGTTGATTCCGGTGATGCTGAACTGTTATAGCAGTTTGGGTTTAAAGTTAATCCATCCATCCATCCATCCATCTTTTAGTAAATTACATCGATTAATTTTGTAGGTTTTCATTAATTCAAACGAACAAGCAGAACTCATTACACAGTAATATTTCAAGCATTTCTGTTCATTTTATAAACAATGGCTTGTAGCTAATGAAAAAAAAAATCAATTAAGTTAAATTGTTTAAAAATCATTCTAGATAGAGCTAGCTAGAAATTGAGTGAGCTAGTGCTAGCTAGCTAACTAACCTGATGTAACCATCATGAACATTACAGACCCCATTCATTTTAATTTAGGAAACTTGAAAAACGAGCAATGTATCAAATATTTTCCCCACTGAACGCAATTCATTTATGTTTTTTTTATTTTACACTTATTTAAAACCGAATTACTGATTTAAATTTACCTTTTACAGTCAACATAAGAAATGCATTTTTTTTAACTTTAGGGTTTAACATTTTCTATACATTTATGGGGATTTTGGTTTGTAGTTTTTGTAGGAACCTGCTCAATAACTTCTCTATAGTGGATACATTTAAATAAGTTTAGAAGCAGGCAAGGACTTCAGTATTCCTAACAATGGGTGGACTTTCTTTTTACCACGTCTAACAAAGTTGGAGAGTCTCTGGATAACATACTTTTCAGAATTCTACAACGTGTTCCTGAACATTTCAAATGTTGGGAGCTTGAAAATCATTAGTGCTCAGTAGATTTGCTTCAAGTGATTCTGATTAAAATCCAAAATAGAGCAACAGCTGTAGACGCAAGCGGATTGTCCGTTATTCTGATTTGTAATCAAGAACACTAATCAATCTCGTGCTTCACTTTTATAATCAGGCCCCAGGGCTGAAGGGGTGATCAACAGGAAGCTCATCTTAAACTTTGTTCAAGAAGTTGGACAGGAGAATAAAACATGAGCTTGTTTGTGGATTTTATCTATCATTAGATGTGGAAAATGCAGTTTACTTCTATCAAGCAATCAGAACAAGCAGCAGTATCATCGAGGACAGGACTCTCATCCATCCCGAATCAATACAAACGTTGTGCAAGTAAACATTTTAATCAATGTGGTTTAACTGAAGCTCAGACTCCAGATATCGGTATCGTCATCCTGTTGTCTGTTCATCCCTCAGATTTGAACTACGTTAAATAAATAACACCAACATCCAGTCAGTAAATAACTGGACCTGACACTTTTGCCATCTGGATACGACTTCCTTGTTTTGTTTGCGTCAAAACAAGCACAGGCTTCACCAGCACAATTAATTAAAGTGGAGGAATACCGAGGAACTGGCAGCGCAGACACAATGACAAAGTACTTAGAAAGTAATGTTTTTTGTTTATTGGGTATTTTTTTAATCATGTAAAGCACACTGAACAGACTCATTGCTGAGATGTGTTATACAAAAAAACTTGACTTAAACTTCTCTAGAACTTTTACCATGACTTGTCTGCTGTGTTCCTTGGTCTCCATGATGCCGTTTGTTCTCTAACAAACCTTTGAGGCCTTCCCAGAACATCTGGATTCAAACTGAGATTAAATTGCACACAAGAGAAACTCTCCGTACTGATCAAGGAACCTCTCAAGGCAGTTCTTTGAAGTTAATTTCATTTAGGGGTATCAGACTTAAGGGTTCTTAAAACAAGTCTGTGTGAAAAATAATTTACATTTTTGGTTATAGAATGTGACCAAGCAAACTGAAAATAATCAGAAATGTTCTTCCCTATTAGATTTGATGTATTCATGACTTTGAATATAAAAAAGAAACACTGTTCCTTCTAAACAATCCAACATGTTTTACAGCCTTTTGTCAAATTCTCATCTTTTTCTGTCTAGGGAACTTTCCTTTTACACAATGTACCAAACATAGCATCAGATTCATGTTATGTAGGTCTCTCCACTTTCTGCTCTATCCTTTCCAGCATCTCTCTCAACCCTTCAAAGACACTACTTATAGCTCAACTTCATCTCTGCTGGAAACTTCTGTCTTTGCTTTATTTTCACACAATTCCCATTTGGTTTTAAAATAATTTATACACTAATTATGTATATTTTGCACATGGATATTTAAAGAAAAGCAATCAGCTGAAAGCAAACATACTTTACAATCTGCAAACAGAGGCTTCCTATTGTCCGACCTAAACTCTGCATTGTTTCCCCTTTCAATTGAATGTTATTTATTTCTCATTATGTGAAACCCCTGGACAGGCCAACCGACACCTATTCTGACACAGTTAGGAGGTATCAGTTCTCACTGCAGCGGAGCCAGTAAAATAAAACAAATTTTCAATGTGTGACATCTTTTTAAACGCCATCTAATAGATGTTTCAGCTGGTGAATAAATAGAGAGAACCCCCACTTTGTCTGGCAATTACAATTCCCAGTTTAGTCAAAGCTACCGAACAAATATAGCACAACAAACATGGTGGTAAAGGTGCAATAATATACAAACATGCAGCTTTTTCAAGCTCAAAACATATGTTTCCTAGTGCGCATCTATTTTTAAGCATTGTATGAGTGGAAGAGGCATTAAAAACAAAAATTGTCCCTGGTTATTTATATATTTAATATTGCACAAAAAATTAAAAACATTTTAAACTTTGAATATGTAGTGTAAAGACAAACACTGAACATCAGTATTTATCCTCCTTGATGAAAAAATGCACAATCACAGTAGACCAGTATAGTCAAAATTTCTATCTTTGGCTAAGTTTATATCATTTCTACCTAATACCTTTTATATGGCCCACCACTACAACCCAGGTCTGTCGCTACATCCTTGTTCAGTATGAGCGATTGCAGTAAAGTCAACGAATACACAGGCGACTGTTGCTACATGTTCCTCCAGGAAGAGATAATGCTGTAAGTCAATGACTTTATGCAATCTACAGGGTCAGTTGGAATGTATTGAAATTACTTTTATTGTAAAGTGTCTTGAGATGACGTGTTGTGAATTGGTGCTTTATAAATAAACTGAATTGACTGGATTTCTAAATACTGCAATTGCAGGTGAGCAATCATCTTTCACTTACAAATGGACCAATCACATGCACTCAGACATTTACAGGATTTTTTTTGTAAGAAAAGCTTCTTACCTTGAGCTTACTTCAGCTAAAAATGACTTCTTAAGCAATGAAATAAGGGAATTAAATTCAAAAGGATCTGTGAAAAGGTTTCAGCAGTCTAAGTAGCTGTAATCAAGATCAGTAGTTTCAGCCTATAATTTAAAGACAGGTACACTTGTATTTTTCTCCAAAAAATAAAGAAACTGCATCCCCAGAAGACAGTCATTTTATGTGCTATAAAGAGGACTGACTGACTCTTGGCAGGACCTCAATACCCTTTTTGCGAAACTGCATGAAAAACAGCAATTTTCTCCTGCAGGCTTTATTCCACAGCCCTTATTCTGAAGAGTATGAAAGCATAAAAATGTTGCAGCCTCAGTCAAAAAGCCCACATCCAAAAGAAGGGTATATTTATTGTCTTTACTATCCAAATCTTTCATCCCTCACCTTTTTCTCCTCCTCTTGCGCGCCACCCACCACATACAGAGTTCAAGTGTTTTATTGTCAAGTCAAGCCAAACTGGCAAAGACTTGAAGGTCTCGAAGGCATTAAAAATACATGACAGACAGAAAAACAGAGCAGAACTGAAGGAGAAGAAAGCAGAAGGTGTGAGGGGAGTCGACTGTGCGAGGACGCCAGTGGAAGCTCAGGTTTGGAGGAGTTCAAACAGAAAGGGAGAGATTAGCAAGGCTTAGGGAGGAATGGGTAGGAAAGGTTATTAAAATAACATGAAGTAAACAGGCCAAATCAGGTGCAACATTAAACAAATTTATGCAATTTTGAGGGGAAAAAGCTCTTTACGGGTTGTCTTGGCACTTTCAATTCCATTGATTAAATCAGCGCACTGAGCGTGAGGAAGCAGCGCTGTAAAATAAATCAGGAGCAAAGTTCAGGTAGGTAGCTCTTCATATTCTGCTTTAGTGAAGTTATCTGGGACTAGAAGCTTAAAAAAAATTCTCCAGTTTTATCTTCTTTTTTTAATCCATAGTTAAAACCAAACTGCACATTATGTTGAGCAAACTGTGAACTGTGGGTGTGAGGCATGCAGGTGGGTGGCTGGTGACAGCTGATGGGAATAAACTTCTGTTCAGCCTACACATGGTAAAAACAAAGCAAGAAATGTGTGTGTAACTTTCTCCAAGTACAAGGAAAGAGTTTCCAAACTTCTCAGGTTTGTCGCATTCTGCACAAAAATTTGACGTCCTAATTCATTAATTGGTTGAATTTGTAGGAGCGCAAACTGTATCTGCACGATGAAAGATTTCTTACTCTCCCCCTCCCCTTTAAGGATCACATGTGCTCTTGATTTAATCTTTGCAAGCTGCTTGGTTCACAGGTGAAGACTGAAAAATTAGCTAATTTGAAGGCAATTTGAATTACTGAGAGTTCATTAACACCAAAATTAAAACCAGAACTGCTTATTGTTCATAGCAAGGGTGTGGTTCACACCATCAGCATTTTGTGTCTGCAGGTCTCTTACAAAGTGAGTGTCACTGTTATAATTCACACCGATAGTGCCATGACATCTCAGCCACACAGCTAACTGGTGTTTTTTGTGTTTTAGAAAACAAGACAGTGCAAGTAAAAATAAAATAAAAAAAGACACTTGATTTTTTTCCACCCGCAGTGAGCCATGCAGCTATATTTTACACAAAATAATGTGCTCCTTTTGTCTGCAAGACTTTTGAAGTCTCATTCTAGGGCATACACAAAGGAAAAAAACAAAACAACCCGATTTCAGTTTTTCCAAAATAATCGTGTTTTTCTACATTCTCGATTATGTTTACAGTAGAAGAGATACTGTATTGCTTGTTTGATTTGCTCTGCACTCATTCTCTCACACAAGCTCTAGTTTAAGGTTGAGAGCTATGCAGAAAGTGTTGCATGTTTGGACAATTGTTCCCTCTGGTTTTGAATACTGTGTCGCTGGAAGGATCTTTGCTCTCACTGTTTTACTTTCGGATAGTTATGATGCATGAATGTGCCAACAAGGTATTGTTCATACTACTGAGAGAAGCTGAACAACATCTAAAAGTTTAATGGCATCATCCAGGAAGTGCTACAGGGGAAAATTGTCTCTGCTGCCTGAGGTTTGAGCGGTTAGCAGGTCATGACCGTCAGACTGTTATACAGCAACAGATTTCAGTCAGAGGCCTCTTTGAATTTGTTACAAGACTGACTGCTACCAGAAATCCTCCTTACCCACAACTTCACCATCCACAACTCTTTGAAGATACTTGGATGATACGAGTTACAACATTTAATTTCCCTTTGGGATGAATGAAGTATTTTTTTACTGAATTGCACTGAAGATTTTCATCCTAGTAATCAAAAAGTGAAGAGTTGGATTTAGGCCACAAAGGTCAGAACTCATGTGCTTTGCAATGTTTTGTAGCACTGATTAAACAAATTTAAAACATGATCAGGTGTGATTGCTTAGTCATGGTATTCAAATTGTTTTTATTTGATATATTTGTATTAATATTTTCTTTGATATGTTGGTTTATGTTTTTTTTTATCTTTATCACGTGGCTGCAAGGAAAATTCCCCTTTGGGGATGCTAATAAAGTGATACTAATATACTGTATAATTTGCCACCAGATGGTTAATAAGTACCACCCGATGTTCAGAGTGACAGTGGTGGATGCTGTCAATTTTATTAATTCGCCATTTCCGTATAGAGAGAAAAAATTCAGTTTGGTTCAGGCTTTTATTATGGACATGGCTAATGCTGTACAAATCCATCATTTACAAATTCTTAAGTGTTTTTCAAGGCAAGTAAAATGATCTTCAGTTCTACACTTCAACCTTTTGCTTGACATACATCATGAAGGCCTTAATTCAGTATAAAAATTACAGATATTTTGTTTTGATACTTTAAAGAGAAGATGCCCATGAACAAATGATTTTTTTGTAGTACATCTGCTACCATAGATTCTACACTAACAAGTGTTTATATGAGCTTTATTTTAAATGATCCAAAAAAAGGTACATAGTGTACACCTTTACACACCTTGTTTAACATCTGATGACAACACTCCTTCAGATACTGTGCATTTACTTTCCATCCATTATCTTCCAATTAATATGGGGTCAGATTACAGAGGCAGCAGCCTAAGCAGAAGGACCCAGCACTTGGACCAGCTCCTCGGGGGGAATCCAAAGGCATTCCCAAGACCACCTGAGAAACATAGTCCCTCCACCGTGTCCTGGGTCTTCCTTTGGGTCTCCTCCTGGTGGAACGTGCCCAGAACACCTAGTCACAGAGGAATCCAGGAGGCACCCTGACCAGATGCTCGGGCCACCTCAACTGACTCCTTTCAATCTGGAAGAGCAGTGGCTCTACTCTGAGCCCCTCCCAGATGACAGAGCTTCTCACCATATATGTAAGGGAGAGTCCAGACACCCTGCGGGGAAAAGCATTTCAGCTGCTTTTATCCGTGATCTTTCTTTTGGTCACTGCCCAGAGCTTGTGACCATAGATGACGGTAGGGAGGTAGGTCGAGTGGTCCGTCTTCACCATGACAGACCGGTACAGCGCTCACCACTGTAGAGGTTTTGAGGGGATCCGTTTTGGTTCAATCAGGATCAGGTCCCTTCAGGATCCGATCAGGTCCCATGACTTCATCATGACGTGATTTCCAGCTTACACTGGAGCAGTTTGCAGCAGAGTGTGAAGTGGCCGGGATGAAGATCAGCACCTCCAAATCCGAGGTTTTAAGACTGAAATGAGTAGAATGCCCTCTCCGTGTGAGGGACAAGGCCTAGCCCCAAGTGGATGAATTTAAGTATCTGGGGGTCATCTTTAAACAATTACTACAATTTTTTCTTTCATGTTAATTTTTCTAAAAACTGCAAACCATTGTGGACATTTTTAAAGAGCTGATATTGTATTAGTGTTGTATTAAATGTTATTTTGCTTTCGTCTCAGTCATTGTGTGTGTGAATGTGCACCTGGGTATTATTTAGATCGTCATCTCTGACTTTGAATAAAACATTCACAAATCCTTGTAAATCTGAACAGCTTCACACCCTCTACAGTACAGCTGATTTATTCCTCTGCATTCTGCTCATATCCTCAGGCTCTGCTTTATCCCCCTAATCCTCTCTCACAGCTCTATCACCACGTCTCTTTTCTCACAGCGATCATAAAGTCTGTTTGCCTGTTGCCTCCATCTCACAGCCGGCTTGCCCTTTTCTAAATGTTCATCAAATAAAGAGAAACCATTTTCAGCTTAAACCTTGCATCACACCTCTTAACTCGCATTACTATTATGAAATATTTCTTTCAAATGTTTTTTTTTATATACACTACCCTCATGTAACCCCTCTTCAGAGAAACAAACACATTTGAGTTATGTTCAAGAACCTGATAAAAGCATTATGCGTGTGTGTTTCATTAACTGATTAATATGCATTAATGTGCCACATTTGACCATTTTTGAAGGGGAAGGAAAGTTGAATATATTTTTTATATAAACAGATCTGAAAAGTGTGGCATGCATTTTCATTGAGCTCCCCGAGTCACTTTATAGCTATACCTTAAACTGAAATTACAGCAAACACCCTTCAGAGTGTGCACCACAAGCTTTGGACATCTGGAGACTGAAATCTTTATTTAAATGAAGAACATCTGATCATCAATTCTCAAGTCTTGCCAACCTTTCTAAATTCTGTTTATCTCTAGACTTTGAATGGACGATTCCAACACAAATGTGTCTTGATCTGAACTCTTCCACTGTAGCTCCGGGTGCATCCAGTAACGAGTTTACTTCCAGAAGCTCCGTTCATGTTTATATCAAAGCTTACCAGCTTCCTTGTGCCTATTAAGGAGAGGCATCCCCACAGCATGATAGTGTTGCCACCATGCTTTACAGAGCATAGCTGGTTTTCTCGATAATTACCATTTGGCATGTAGGCCAACAGATCAGAGCACCTTCTTCCACAGCTTTGCTGGGTCCCCTACACTGCTCTCTCTTTTCTACTCTTCCAAAAAGATCAGTTTAAGGGAGTGCGTGCATCTCATCACTTTCGAGTCCTTCATAGAAGAGAAGTATTTATATCGAATTTACACACAGGTGAACTCTTTATTAGGGGGCTTCTAAAAGCAGTTGGTTGTGGTGGGTTTTTACTTGGGGGAATTAAAAGTGAAGAGGTGATAAGAAACTTAATACCTACATGCTTGCTACATACCCTTGCTTGCTCAGATTATAACAAGTAATGAGATTGCTTACCATAACTATGCAGATGATACACAGCTCTACATTGCAATGTCACCAGGTGACTTTGAACCCATTCAAATGTTAACCAGTGTGTAGATGTACCATAACTTTCTCCAGCTGAATAGAAACAAAACTGAAGTAATAATTTTAGGACCTGAAGGCGAACGACCAAGTGTCAGCCCAGAGCTTCAGTTAATACAGCTAGAAACTACTGATCAGGACCGAAATCTAGGTGTAGTAATGGACTCAGTCCTGAACCACCAGGGTCATATTAAGATAATTACAAAGTTGGCCTACTATCCCCAGAAGAACATTTACAGGATTAAAGGACTGATGTCCCAACAAGATTTTGAGAAACTCATCCATGCGTTTATCTTTAGTCTGATTACAGCAAAAGTGTTTTCACAGGTCTGCCTAAAGTCAGACAGCTGCAGCTGATCCAGGAAGCTGCTGCTCGCAGCCTCACTAGTACCAGGAAATCACCCCAGTTCTAAAGTCCTTACACTTGCTCCCTGTCGCTCAGAGAATAGACTTCAAAATACTTTAACTAGTTTATAAGTCACTGCATGGCCTAGCACCAAAGTAGATTAAAGATATGTTGTCATAGCAACCTACCAGACCAGAATCAGAACCAAAAATGAAAAAGCAACCTTCAATTTTGATGCTCCTCTAATCTGAAACAAACTTCCAGAAAACTGCAAAACTGCTGAAACACTTCCTTTTAATCGAGGCTAAAAATCTTTTTGCTTAGAACTGCGTTCGATTATTAATAAATTGCACATCACTGGTTTTAGTCTGGATGACAACTTCTTATCACTTCTATTTTGCCACTGCAATATCCTTTGTTTATCATGTAAAGCACTTAACTGCAATGTTGCTGAAATCTTGACTACAATACACGCCAAACTAATTCACCTTAAAAAAATTTGACATTTTAAATTTTGAAAACCACTAAAATACAAGAAAGTGTTTGGTTGTAATGTGAATAAACGTGAACAAGTAAAGGGGATATATAAAGTTCTGCATGTCACAAATGTACTAAAATTGGAGCTAAAATGGTTCATGTTGAAGATTAATGGAACTCAAATTTTCTTCTAATAAATTGTACAATCCTGCAATCTGTTTTAATTTTAAGACTTGCAGAGAACTTATAGGGGCGATTTTGATTTAAGGTTAAACAGAAAGCATATGCCATAAATAACAGTTAAAGAGTGAAAAAAGATTTCAAGAACATTCTGGACAGGAATGCGTCAAACCCATAAGGCTTTCTTTTGTAATTTTCCATATTTTCATGATTTCTAATTTTTGCTGACCCAGTTTACTGGTTGCAAAACTGCTAACCCAAAATCAAAAAAAGAGTTGTCACTGGTAGCTCATTAACCTTCCAAATCCCCTTGTAAACTAATGTTCATCGTTTTCCAATCCAAAACAAACATTCAGTTTTCAGTTTATTAATTTTATTTATGACTCTCTCCCCATCTCCTTGTCTGTCTCACAAAGATGCAGCGTCTCAAAGGAACCGTGAATTAATGAGCTACATTTATATCTGTGAAACTAATGAATTAGGGT
Source organism: Valencia hispanica (assembly GCA_963556495.2). Lineage (NCBI taxonomy): Eukaryota > Metazoa > Chordata > Actinopteri > Cyprinodontiformes > Valenciidae > Valencia > Valencia hispanica. Next base: position 34,050,417 of record OY747714.1, read on the forward strand.
GTGATGGATAACAGGGAACTGGATATGGGTAACGTGTTTGTGGTTGTACAGACCTGGATGTGTATGTGTGTTCCTGTCTGTGCAAACGCTTGTTGTCTGAGCATGATTGCGTCTCTTTATTTCATGTGTATGTCCATTATCTATCAGGGACAAAAATGCTTTGATCAGCTCAGCAAAGCCTTCATCTTCTACTGCAACAAGAGCATCAGACATTCTCTTCTCAGACTTATTTCCCAACCTACAACCAATAGAATATTTAAATCTATAAATAGGAAGGCATTTCAACATAAGACAATGCAGATGGTTGGTTTGATGGTATAAGGATTTGAAAGGTGTCAGAATTGGCCAAAAACCTGACTGACTAACTTTGTTAAAAAATATATAACCTTATACCTGCAGAGCTGTGACACTATTCCTCCTTCCCTCCTCATTTCTCTTTTTTACCCATCTTCTAACTGTTCAAAGATTTTTTTTCCTTTATCCTGTGATTTATACAATACTCTGTTGCACATTTCTTGGATCTGAGTATGTCATTTTTATTTTTAATACCTGCACAGTATTTGAGTTGTAATTTTGCCCCTACTGTACAGTACATCATTGTTAAGTTTAATATCGCCCGCCTCAGCACCATGTGGAGAAGAGCTTTCAGTTGCTCTGCTTCCCGTCTCTGGAACTCACTCCTCCCAGACATCAGAAACACTGACAACTTCAACCTTTTCAAATCCAGACTCCAGACTTATCGGTTTAAAACTGCCTATAACTTATGATTTTGTTTTCCCCGTTTTTAATTTTAATACTGCATTTTACTGTGTTTTAATCTTGTGAAGCGACCTTGGGTGTCCTGAAAGGCATTAAAAACCTGTATTATTATTATTAATATTTTTTCTTGTGTGAATCTTTGTGGCAGTAATGTGACAAAATGTTAAAGGTTGAAGAGGTGTTTCAACTTTAGCAAGGCACTATGTTGTTATTGGCAATGACAACGTCTGAATTCATTTGTGGACAGAAAGGTTATGCAAGCTGTCATCTCCCTGTATTATGTTAAATTATTCATCTATCCTGCTCTCTGTCTTCAGTAATGACATTAGCAGCTACTGCTGCAATGGGTACAGCTTTGAAATTCTCAACGCTGTTTTTGGCTTGCAGTCTGAGCCAGCAGTTTCATTTTTGAAGCATGTTTTACATCAGCTGACTGGCCAAACTGAGTAAACAGTCTCCTGCCCCTGAGTCCAGACCATAGACTGTATAATTACTGGACGAAGCCTCGGTGACGTCACCCATAGGTTTCTGAAGAGCAAAAATAAAGCCAAATGGGCGGTTCCCACCGCCGCCATCTTGGCTGCGTCACGCGTCTCGTCACTCCCAGAAAATACAAAAATGGGCAAAGAGGTTGAGCTGAGAGTGACGCTGTGAGGGCGGGGGCGGATGATTGACACTCTGAGCCGATGTAGCCAGGAGCTAGTCCTGGAGCTAACTGAAGCTAACGGAAGTCAACGGAGGTTAGCGGGCGCCTTTAGCCTGAAAGCCGCAGTAGAGCAACTCTGCTACCCTCCTCCATCCAGGCTGTAAATACAATATTAAATCGGTAAGTTAACATTTAAATTAAAATAATTTATTCAAATGAAATCATCATTAACTTAATGCAAGTTTTCAATAATATTTTTAACTTAGTTAATAGTGTATGAGATCTATTTAGTCTATGCATGAGATACATGATCAAGCTAAGTTAGTTAGGCTAGTTCACATATTTATATTTGTTTGTATTTACCCTAATTGATAGTGATTGTACTATCATGTAGGATCTCCCAGTTAAAATAAACTGTTCCCACAGCTATTGTAGATTAGCAACAGCTAATATGATTAATTTTGATCCTAGTCAAATCTGCAATGTATGAATTTTACTAATCATTTATTGAGGTCTGGGAAGGGATAAGTTGCACTTTTAGTAAGACACTTGTGTTTCTTTTTATAGATTTTGTTTACCAGGTCACAATGGATGCATGCCTGTCCTCCACAACAGCCAAACAAAGCAGAAAATTTAAGTACCTGTCTCCATCACTTCATGTAGAATTTTAATAGTATTATACTTTCAACCGATAGGCCACACCTGTGCAACTATCATTCATTATGCTAGTTTTTTTCCTCCATAGCCATTTGGATCATTGGAGACAGCCATGTCTGACATAGTTCTGAGAGAGCTGAAGAAACCATCGGAGGAAACCTCGGCCTCCCATACGTCCGTATCTCCTGGTTTGGCTGGGGGGGCTGAGGTGGAAAGGAGGAAGAGCAGCTCTAGATGTCATCATCAGCTGTGGCGGAGATGACATGGGGGGAGTCAGCAGTGTCCAGTTGGTGAACATGATGGAGGACCTGCACCAGTTTAACCTTCTCCACCCTCAGATGTCCATCATCTTCTCCTCAATCACCCAAAGGCGTCGATAGAGGGCAGGTGTAAACCCGGCAAAAATAGAAAAGGCCAGCAGGTTTGTCAACAGTGTTATGGCTTCTTTTATTCCTAGTTTAAATTATGCCATCTTTACGCATCCTAACAGACATGACAGTCCTTTTGGACCTTTGATGTTAAAGCAAAAAGTATAACTATAGCCTTGATTGTTATGTCTAAT